>JAAEAF010003642.1:0-122443 GCA_011037195.1 Triatoma infestans | reverse complement strand
ATTCTCAAACAGTTTTGTTAAAATATATTCATATCTGTAATAAGTATACATTTTAAGTTTATATTACAAAATATAGGATACAGTTATATGTATAAATGATTTTTTGAAAAATAAATTTTTTTGATATATATTATATTATTGTCCACAAATTAATAGCTTACCTATTTTATTTCTATCTTGTGTTTAAATTAATCAGTTTGTTTTTTGGAAATGCAAAATTTGTTGTGTTTTTGTCCATTATTCAAAAGCAACCTTAACTAAAAATAATTCCCTTAGAACAGTTGCCCAAAAGAAACCAATTAGAGCGGGTCAACTCTAGAATTCAGTAAGTAACCTCTATATTCTTTTTGTATAAAAAATAGCCATTAAATAATATAGAAAAGCTATTTCCCTCTGTAGGCCTGCAGAAAAAATATATATAATAAAATTTTACGTAAAAACCTGCTAGTAAGAATAAAAATTTAAAAAAAAATCTAACTGACGACCACGTGGCTGGAGAAATTAACTATGACGCTGAAACAGAAATAAATTATGGTTAATAAAATACTAGCATATTTCATTTAATAATCATAATACTTAAAAAGGGAAAAAATAATAAAAAACACAACAAATTGCATTTCCAAAAAACAAACTGATTAATTTAAACACAAGATAGAAATAAAATAGGTAAGCTATTAATTTGTGGACAATAATATAATATATATCAAAAAAATTTATTTTTCAAAAAATCATTTATACATATAACTGTATCCTATATTTTGTAATATAAACTTAAAATGTATACTTATTACAGATATGAATATATTTTAACAAAACTGTTTGAGAATGGCAAGTGCATTGCCGAAACGTCATAAATGTTGTATTAAAATAACATAAAATAAATAAAACAAATACAGGCTGAATGTGGTTCAAAAACTTATTGGATTTAAACCATCCTACAACATAATTATTTGCTTAATTAGGGGAGCAACTAATAAAAATTTATTCGTTTTTCGAATATAATCGAATAACGAATAAATTCTTTATTTGTTTTTCGAAGAAGTTCCAATAATGCTAATCATTGTGTTCAGATATACACACTCACACAAACTAATTTGTAAAAAACACTTTTTACTTTCTCTTACTCCTAGTTTTTTTTTTTTTTTTGAGGAAGCGTCAGCTCCTCCCTCCTCCGGGCATAGCCTGGATTCACCGGTCACGGCGCTTCATCAGAACTAGGCCTAAAACTTGCCTAGCTCCGAGCCAGGTCGATCCTCTTCTGACGGAGGACTTCCCCGGCATTGCCCCGACCACATTGTCGGGGGTCAGCCGACCCACCCTTTCTTCCAAGGCAACCCTATCTCTTTCCCACCTTCCACACCCGAAGAAGGTGTGGCAGGCGTCATCGCTTACCCCGCATCCGTAGAGGCAATCACCCAATTCCCGGATCCTCATCCTGTGGAGGTAGGACCCGAAGCATCCGTGGCCGCTGAGGAGCTGAGTGTCTCCACCTCACCTCCAAGTCCACCTCCCCATGCGGCCTCCCTACCCACCTCTCCACATCTCCAATTAGTCGGGCCGTCCAACGGCCCCTCGAGTCCCCCTCCCATAGCGCCTGCCACATCCTAAGGGTGCGTCGCCTTTCTTCCCGCGCAACGGCTCTCCCGGCGCCCTCCACCCTCCTCTCATATATCCTTTTTTTCTCCCGCGCCAGCAACGCGATTGGGATTACCCCGGCTATCACCAATACTGCTGGCTCCGACACAGTCCGGTAGGCCGAGGCAATCCGCAGCGCGCCCAACCGCTGTACCCGGGCAAGCCTTCTTCTGTGGGCCTCCTTCCCCAAGGCATCCGCCCACACTTCGGCGCCATAGAGGAGGATGGAGTGCGCCACTCCCATCAACACCCTACGCGTACTTGCCCGCGGGCCCCCCACGTTAGCCATCAGGCGGCCTAGGGAGGCGACAGTTCTCGCCGCCCTGTCCGCCGCCCGCCTGACGTGTTCTCCAAAGCCCAGCCTCCTATCTATCTCGACCCCTAAGTAACTGACAGAGCCTCTCGCCTCCACTACCTCCTCCCCAACACGGAGGTGCAGCGAGGCGGGAATCCGCCGCTTCGTAAGGACTACGACCTCTGTTTTTGCCACAAATTATAGTACCACAGCACAAATGGCTATGAACATACACAAAATATGCCAACTTTAAAGCTTTCCAGCAACCGACATTCTTAATTTTCCATTAAACATAGATTCCACGAGACACTTTACCCATGACGTTATTAACTTGATCTACCCAGTTCATTTTGAAACTATGAAAATGCCTAAGAAATTAATTGCTTTTTCAGTGGAATCCATGCTGCATAAATAGTATTATCACAATGGGACCTGACAATACGTTATCAGTCAAAATTCCACAACCGGAAGTACCATTTATTAGTTGGACTTTTTACTTTTTTGCGATTTTTTTCAAAAATGGCTCCGACGATTTTCTTTAAACTTGGTATATCAACTACACATACGAAGAGCTACAATTTTATTTGGAACATTTCTCCGGGAAAATTCATTTAATGGCACTTTTGGGGGAGGGATGGGGGGGTTAGGTTTTCATTTTTACTGCTATTTCAGTTTATTAGACAATTCTGTCACCTAAATAATATTGATTAAAATTAAATATATTGTTGAAATTCCGAATTTGAAAAAATCGGATAACCAGGAGTGCGTGATTTTTTTCCACTTTTTTCCGATTTTCTCAAAAATGGCTCCGACGATTTTCTTGAAACATCGTATATAAACTGAACTTATTAAAAACGTTTCTCTGCGTACTTTCTCATTCAAGGGTACTTTTAGGGGAGGGGAGGGGTTACAGCTTCCTCTAAAGTGGTATCTTAGTTGATTATAGAATTCTATTATCCAAAAAAAATTAATTAGAAATAGATAGATGGCCAAAATTAAATTCGAAGTTTTTAAGGAAATTAGTAAGCCGGAAGTGCGCTTTTACTGAAAAGTTTTTTCAGTTTTCGATGAATCTCGTTATATTTGGTTGACAAACTATATCATTTGTCAATTATAATTTTGAGAACAGGAGTAAGAGAAAGTTGTGTGTGTTTCACACCAGATTTTTTTACGTTCAGAGAAATATTTTTGACAATTTTGGAAGCTCAAACTTGGTTTAGTTACTAACACCGCATCAAACAGGAAGTAGAGGCAAAAACCATCTCTCCAAACCGGAAGTGCGAGGTTAGGGATTTTTTCTTTTTTCACAGTTTTTCGTGAATTTCTCAAAAACGGCTCCAACGATTATCTTTAGACTTCCTATATTATCTATGCACATAATTATCTCTCACATTTAATTGAGACATTTTTCCGGGAAAATTGATTTTTTGGCGATTCTGGGGTGGTGGCCGGGCGGGGACAGTAACATGAAGCTTACCTATAAAGTATCACTTCCATATTATAATATGAATTTACCACCTACATAATATTACACAGAAGCATTTATTGGAATTCCATATTTGAAGAAAATCGATTAAATGGGGGGGGGGTCGTCTGTCAGTTACTGATTAGTAAGTAAATTTTTGCCCAAGCTCTGTTGGTTTTTTTAATATAAAGCGCTCCCCATATAAGGTAGCAGGTATACAAATAAATTCTCCAACACCATTTTTATGTTTAGCTGAATTAAACTTTGTAACATTGCAATTTTATAGAAAAATTTCTCGATTAAATTTTGTATTAATTAGAGTAAGAGAAAGTTGTATGAGTGTTTCATATCAGATTATTTTTTTTTTTTTATAGTTAGGTACAAAAACAAATGAAGCAGGAAAACTATTTAGAAACCGTGGGAAAAGTGTGTTCGTATAATGTTCTGATAAACAATGCGATGATCTCTAATGATATACGTAACTAAAAAAAATAAATAAATAACTTTGCAAAAAAAAATACCAAAATAAATTAATAATAATGTCTGTGTCAATTTGATTTATTGTTTATATGTTCATTTTAAAGTAGGTAACTGGTAAACAAAAAAGCAGACGGAAGTGCTATTTTTCTAATTAGGAAGTAGAGGTATGTGGTATTTTGTAGTTCCGGTTGCAATGATAGGGTGATCGCGAGTGGTAGATCGCTGCCAAGGTCACCTCATTGTTTACTGGATCACGATGTCCTCTGATCCGCAATTAGCAACTCGCCCGGTCGTTCTCATCAGCATTTAGCGAGCGT
Organism: Triatoma infestans; assembly: GCA_011037195.1. NCBI lineage: Eukaryota > Metazoa > Arthropoda > Insecta > Hemiptera > Reduviidae > Triatoma > Triatoma infestans. Next base: position 118,251 of record JAAEAF010003642.1, on the reverse strand, counting down.
ACTACACTCTAATACTTTAAAAAATTAAATTTAGCTTCCCTTAAAAAAAATACCGTATTCTTTGCTAAATTAAATTAACTCCATTACTAATCTAGCAATCACAAATAATACGTATAAAACAAGCTAGACATGTTAATAAAGATGGCACTGTAATAAAAAAAATAAAATAAATAAATGACTAATTATCTATTTAAACAGCTGACTACTGCAGTTTACTCTCAATATCAGCTGAGTGCATCAGCGCCAGCGCCGTCTTACAAAGCATTTTTTTTCTTCATTTATTGCTAACCTGAAATAATGTTAATTTTACTATCGTATATTTTTCATTTTTTTTTTTTTTTAAATAGAATATTATAAAATATAGTTTTTACTTTCTCTCACGCTTAATAAGAATAAGTATTGTAATCGTGTCAGATTATAGAAACTGAGTTTTCACCGGAAATACATGTTTTGTTGTCCCCCGAGTACGAAAAAACATGTTTTTAACGAATGGTCTACGTACATGTGAAAAACTATATCAAAACGAAAAATTGCAAGAAGCTCCAATTTGGTACCCCGTTTAGGTAAAACCACCATATCTAACCCTAAGTATGGGTTTTGGGCAAATTCCATCCACTGGAAGTGCGACTTTACTGTATTTTTTTTTTGAGAGATATGAGCGACGACCATCCAGTGATGGAGGCCGTTAGTTTGCCACTATGGCAAGCTTACACAGCAGCTACCTAGCAGGTCGACGTTATACGTTAAGATGGTCGCGTGGCCACCGCCGCTTCAGCCTCCGACAAGGATTTTTGGGCAGTGTTCTGGTGGACATATTCTGGATCAGACGATTATGGTGACAATTTAGTTTGGAGTGAAATTTTGTGTAACGAAGTTGGGCTAGCTCTGAGATGAATGAAATGTTAAGGTCGGAGTGGTTGAAGACGTAGAACGGAGCATCAACTATACTGTTCTTAGGATCTTAGATTGTAGAATTTGAAGTCGGTTAAGGTTGGATTGTTTTGCAGTGCCGTAGAGTTCTATGCCGTATGTCCAAGTGGGGGCTAAAAGAGCAGTGTATAGCATTTTCTTGTTCCTTAAAGTCAGTTTTGAACGTTTGTCAAGTAGTCGTTTTAGCATTTTATACCTTAAATTGCAGTCAGTTCGTTTCAGTCTGGTATGGGGGTTCCATGCTAGTCGTTTGTCAAATAATCCGATATATCGTTCTTGGTTCGCAATGGGAAGGATAATATTGTTAAAGTAAAGAGGAGGAAGAGTTTTTTTGTTTAAGGTAAATACTGTGAGTTTGGATTTAAGTTCATTTGCTTTGATCCTCCAGTGCCGGAGCCAAGGTTCAAGAATATGAAAATGAGATTGTAGAGCACGAGTTGCCATGACGGGATCCTTTTTTCGAATTTAGAATTAATAAAATAAGCGCTAATTTCGAATGAGAATAGACATGTTAACTTACTGCAACTCCATTAATTGTAAAATTATTCGGAGTCAGTAAAAGTGGAATATGTCTGATATTTAAGGCGCTGTTTTGCTTTTCCAAAATAATCGATAGGAATGTTTCAATCAGTTTAGATCTGTATCCATAATTTAACCTGTATGTGAACGATATCAAGTTACAAGGTTGTCTTGTTGAAACGAGGCACACGGCGGTGAAGTATTGCATGAAGACTTGACTATTCATTAGTTCGGCTCCATTAGACAAAAGTCTTGCTCTTCGAGGAGAGAGAGATAAAAAAAAAGAAGTATGCCCTGTAAAGTATTGGTGTAGAATATTGGGTAGAGTTTGGTATGATGTGCTAGAGTGACATGGCCCTCCACAGGTAGAAAGCTGGATCAATGTTGTCTGATGGTTGGTCTGGCCTCAGGTATTAGTATGGTCCTCTGTAAATATTTGTGGAGATGGCATTACTGTGATAATGAGGCTTGCATTGTCCGCTGCCCTAGAACATTCCGCCATATCTCTTACCAACCTTCACTCTTCTCACACTTAACTCTCTCTCATACGAGTATGTTGCTTTTTGGGGTGGTGGGTGGTGGGGGATTTCATTCATTAGCATCTACGCACGCACACACAAAATTGATGTTTTACATAAAGGAGGCCCTGGTTTGTATATTAATATAACCAACAAACAAACAGCTGACTGACCAAATGGACAACACACAATTAATTGTTGAAATAAAACAATAAAGCAGAGTGCGATATAACTGGTGGTTAGCGAGACATGTGATTCTATGTTTGTTTGGCACATTGTCCCAACTTTGTGTGTGCCCGATGCGATACTTATCTCTACAACTACCGAATTGTTGTAGTTCTCCACTGACAGTTCACCACTGCCATAAACTTGTTCCATTACATCTAATTTCTTATTTATACAGTGTATATATATTTATATAAACAAACAACTCATATAGTCTATTTTATTGAATACAGTACTACCAACGGTTATTAATATTTTTTATTATCGCACTATAATTAAAAGTAAAGTTATAAATCTAATGAAGACTATAATAGCTGTTAGGAAAGGGATTTGTAATGTGTGGGAGCAATTAGTGCACAAGTGAAGTTATTACGACCGTGTTGTGTTGGCCAACCTGGTGCGACCCCCTCTGCTACACATAATTCTATCACCTACCTAACACACTCCACAGAACAATAACCTGCAATTTGTTACCTACAGATTCGATACTACGATATTAATTAGAATTTGAACAGACACACAAACAATTCGCCACTTTAAAGCTACTTAAAGTGCTTTATTTTATAATATTCTTAAGTAAAAAGGAAAATTAATCAATATTACTATAATTTAATAAAATTGCTAACATTCGCTTTTTAAAATTGCTATATTTCCAAACGCTTATTTAGGCTGGTCAGAGAAAAAGGTGGTAGGGTTTACCAATATATGTATGTATTATACCTGAGTAGACATTGTGGGCGCCCTCAGTCCAACCTAAAGCTGCCAAAAACTCTTTTAATATCAATTTTTTCGGCAATATGTTGCTAGATAAATATGATAAGTTTTTATCTGTGCAGTCAACATTTCAAGTTTAAAATTAAATCGTTATAGTTGTTTTCAAGAAAATTCTCAATAACTCGAAAATCTATTCATAAAATTGATTTTAGAGGGAGGGGTATTTGTGGGGTCAGTTAGTTTAAATTTAAATTTGCACAAGCTTTGTTGGTTTTGATATAGAGCGCTCCCCATTTAAGGCCGTTCTGGTATACAAGTAAAATCCCATCATTTTTATGACCGACCTAACTAAACATTGTGACGTCACAGTTTTAAAGAAAAGTCGTGTGATCTATTTCAGAGCATATTTTTCACATTCAGATGAAAAACAGAATTTAAAAAAATTGGCACAAAAATAAAAACTGAAATTTGGCTCCTGTTCAGGTACAAAGAAAAACCCAATTTAATTCATAACAAAACACTTTACATAACAGTGTGTAAACCATTTTGCTCTGTGCGTCGTGTTATCATATTGTTCATGAAGATAGGCCTAATGATGCATGAAACCGGCCGGTGACAACAAAATGAACGAAAAAAATATATATGATGAGTCTTGTTTAAATTACAGATTTGTCTAAAACAAGTTAAATTATTAGTTTTTCTCTTCTTTTTTTGTAGTTAATTTAAAATTAGATGAAAACTATTGAAGCTCCAGTGGACATTACACGGTTACAGATCAAGATAAATTCTTTGTGTCTGGTTAGATTTAAATGAAATTTCCATTATATCCCCGGCTGGACATTATCATATTAACATCTTTGGGGCGATTATCTGGTGGCAGCATCTCTGGCCGGGGATACATGGCCAACTGGATCTAAACGCACAGGTACCTCTATGGTCATTCCACCGATTGACGTTCTTGTCAACTATTCGTCTATAAGAAAACTAAATTATTTTCTTTTCTTAAATCGATATGTTTATCTGGATTTTATATTTTCTTCTTTCTTAAAATTCTTGACGAAACAAGTTGAATATTTTAAATTAATTAGTTTTGTAATCTGATCATCAATTTATTATTATTATATGAAGAGGAAATATAAAATAATATCGTTTCAAATTTTCGAAATAGAGTTTTCACCGGAAATATATGTTTTGAGGTCCCCTGAATACGAAACACTTTTTTAGTGAATGGTCTGTATGTGTGCGCGTGTGAAAATTATCGTTTTTCTTCAAACTTCACACATAAATACTTGTCACTTTTATATGAAGCATTGTCTTGGGAAAATTGAGTTTTCGGGGGGTAGGGGATTCTGGAGGAACAGTAGCGATATGCTTTTCACTTCAGTATAACATTATGGTTTTTACCACTTACATTATATTAACACACATTAGAAGCTGGCAGAATTCTAAATTTGAAGAAAATCGGTTAAACCGGAAGTGCGATTTTACAGATAGGTATTTGAGTTTTTTTTAGTATTTATTGGAAAATGGTTTCAACGATTTTCTTTAAACTTGGAATGCTTGCTGGATAGATAGAAATGTATCAATTTTATTTGTAACATTTTACGAAAAAAAAAACATTACCATTGTATGGAGAATTTATGACGTTAATTTTCAAATTTCATTTGGTTTGGTTCAGTGTTAATGGTGCGATCTTTTGAACTCAATATAATCACTTCCATACCTGCCTGGGTTGGTAGGTTGTGGGACTTGTCCCCCCACCACCTGGACCAGTAAGTATAACTTGGATTAATGAAGAAAACAAATTGTCATTTTCCGTATAATTGTATTAACAGGAATAAGAGAAAGTTGTGTGAGTGTTTCATACCACATTGGCATTTATAAGGTTTTTTGAAAAAACTCAATCCAAACACATGATTGAAGATAATCGGCTATGGGAAATTAAATTTTCTACTCTCAGAATTTTTATGGTATTAATCAAGAAATCATCAGAGTGAAATTGGATCAATAAAGGTGTTCTCCTGTTTTACGAGCGCACTCTACATGATTACCTGTTGAATTCCAGGACAGATCTGGTGGAAATCATTGCTGGCAACATAACTAATTATAGAATAGTTAAACAAAAGAAAAAAAATAAAAATAAACTAAAACAAACTTACCTCATTGATTAGTGAAATAATATCGTTGAAAGCTTGTGCATAGCAGAGTGTTGAGGAAATAGCGGCAATATTGATGGCCACATAGCTGAAATCCAGCAGATCTAATAATTTGTAGAGCAGCACTCCGCGAGCAAGTCCGCACAGCAGGTACAGCAAGCTGGTCACTACCAGATAGCCACCGTGTCCCAGATCCTATCGTACAGTCCAAAAATAATATTTTGCATTAACTCTTCGTTCTGAATACTCGCAAAACTTCTTACACAATGTTGACAATTTTTTCGTGGATTTTGGGTAAATTAAACGGGTGACTATTTTCCTGTAATAATGAGTTAATAATGCCAGAGAAATATTCGCATAAGATTAGCATTTCTTTGAATAATTTTCAAACCAGGATTGATAATTACTATAAGAAATGTTTCCGGTTGGGAAATAGTTTCCTGTAAAGTACTACTTCTACCACTTATATAATATTAATATCGATTAACCGGAAGTGTAACTTTATAGACTGTTTTTAAGTTTTTTGGAACTTTCTCAGAAAACGACTGTAACGATTTCCTTTAAATTGGGAATACTAACTGCACAGATACAAATCTATCAATTTTATTTGTAATATTAAAAAAATAAAAAAATTTTAGACGAATTTATGCGTTTAGTTTCAAATGTATGGGGGCTGGTTCAATTTTATTGGTGCGCTGTTATAGCCCACAATATATTTACTTTTTCTACCTGACTGGGTTCGTAGACTGGTGCTTGTCCCGCCACCATCTCTATATTTATTATGTTTGGGCAGATGAGTGAAATTTGAAGGAAAAAAAAAACATTGTCATGTGCTAAATAATTGTATTGGCAAGACGAAGATAAAGTCATGTGAGTGTGTCACTCCAGAATTTTTTTATCGGTTAGCTATTTAATAAACCAATCAAAACGAATGCATATAATGAGCAGTTTAATAGGACATGTGGTAGGTAATTAGGTTAAGATAATCAGTTAGTAGTCTAGTTGGCGATAGATATGGTTATATGGCGGTAATAGTAGAATAGAGGGCCTAGCTAGACATAGCGTAACTAAAATGTAAATTATACTGCTAGTTCTAGATAGTGCTTCACTAAAAATCCAATACACATATATATACATATTACGCACGTAGTAAATTAAAATAAAATGATGAGGATACAAAGGCTGAAGGCGCTTCGTATTATAAAAGGGTTCAATGAAAATTTGAGGCAGAAATTCAGGAAGCGGTACAATAATTATATAAAGTATCCTAAAGCTGGGAAAGATAGTGGAGAAGATTGTGAATTTGGAATTGACAATTCAATGTGGATTCACCTCTGGACTTGACCTAGACATCGACAGCAATGAGAGAGACGAATACGAATTTGATATTTATACAGACGGATGTAAGACATTGGAAGGAGTAGGCTGCGTTTTTGTGGTATACTGTAATGCGAATCTTTTAAATACAAATTAGGCTCCAGTTTTGTAGTACAATCAGGCCGAACAGCTTGCGGTGTGTATAAGGCAATGTAGAAGTTAACGGAAAGGGGAATTAAGGAACAGGATTGCAATGCAATCATTAGGGCTGACAGCTAAATAATAATAGATTTAATTATAAACAGACACATGCTTTGGCCTTTAAATGAACAAATAAGACAGGCAGTACTAGCAGCCAATAACAAAATCAAAATTGAATGGACTAAATCTCATGTTGGTACTTTAGACGATAATAGGCTGCTAAGAAAGTAACAGCAGATCAAGGACTATAGACCTACTACTACAAAGCACCGAAGACTTATCTGAAAAGAAAACTGAAAACACAAAGTGATGAGAAATGGGAAGAAGAATGGACAAAAGGCAGGGAAATCCAAAATACATACCGACAGTGTAAGACAGGAAAAGACTGCATCAATTTAGAAGTGACAAACTGACACAGGTACTGACAGGTCATGGTACAACTAGACATTACTTTATGTAGATTTCGTATAATTAAAGATAATAGTTGCACCTATGAAAATAGGTAAGGATCAAACTTGGGAGAACACTTAATCTACAACTGCCCACTACTTGACAAACACAGAAGATATTTAATGATACGTCACATTATTAAGGCTGGACCGATTGCAAGATCGTTACTTCTAACTAAACCAACTTTGAAGTCAATAAAATATTATTCTATTGGGATGGACATATTTTAATTGGATTTATATCCAATATATTGCTGTTAATAACATGTACAAATTATGCTTCGTGTTGATGTGATTTAAATAAATTTCAAATCAGCAGAGTACCTGTTGGTAGGAAAACAAAACAACTTACATATTACAACTAGTATTTAAAGGTTTATAAAATTTAATTATCTAAATACTGAGCCCATATTAATTATGAGACAGATCAGTAGTGGCAATCTCACTGACTACGACGTTCACTCCGGTAGAATGTTTCAACTAACATGATCAATGGTTGTACTCGTCTGATGAGCACCAGATGAGTACACCAAAAACCAGATCAAATATTCTCAGACCATGGTTCAGTTCGAGACCTAACTTATTACATTAACCCATCTCTAGTAATAGGCCGAAAACCAATCAGAACACACTATTGAAATGAACAAACTATTTACTACATTTTAATAAAGTTATGTGTATTGTTGTAACCCATACAGCTCATCCATATTCATAATGTATTAACTTTTATGGTCCAGTGTTGTTAATAACTCGACATGGTTTGTATGTTTGTAGGTACACAGAGCCGGGGCCGTTATTTGCTGCCGGCTACATTAGTAAAACTATCGTTCAATTCTCTTGATAAAGAAGTTTAGATTTATAGATTATAATTACAACTTAATTAACACCTTAACTTGTAACATGAAGTTTTGAGATCCTGTCAAAGTTTCGGAATTGTATTCTTATCGAAAACATAAGTTTGAAGCCAGTCAGAACCGTCGGAGTTTTTATGGAGAAAATAGCTGAAAAACTAAAAAAAAAAACTGTTCAGTAAAAGCGCACTTCCCATTTACTTGTTTTCTTAAAACTCGGAATTTTGGCAATCTATTTGTTTCTAATTAATTTTGCTTAGATTGTAGAATTGTATAATCAACTAAGATAGCACTTTAGATGTTTTGGTGTTCGTTATGACCGCTGTGTTTAATGTTGTAAATTGGATATTCAGTTTCTGTCACAAAAAAACTCTTTTCAAATTTTCACCAACGTTTCAGCAAATTTATTGCCTACTTCAGAATGCTACAAAGGTTATAATTATACAAATCAGAAAAGAAAGAAAAAAACACATACTTAAATAAAACTTGAAATACAAATTTGCAAACAAAAATTTTTTAAAAATAAACTATATAAATAGATAAAAGAATTATATATATGTCTATAATTATATATATCATATATATAATGTATAATATACTATATTACTATATGTAATAATATACTATAATATATATATTATTATATATCCTTTTATATATTTATTTAGTTTATTTAAAAAAAATGTTTTGTTTGAAAATTTTTATTTCAAATTTCTATTTATGTGTTTTCTTTCTTTCTTGTTTTTCCGATTTGTATTATAACCTTGGCACAGACCATGAAGAAGGCAATAAATTTGCCGAAACGCCGGTGAAAATTTGAAAAAAGGGTTGTTTTTTTGTGACCGTACCTGAACATCCACTTCACAACATAGAACCTTAGAAGAAAACAAAACAACCCTCATCCAAAAGCCCCCTTAAATGACTTTACTCAGAGAAATATTACAAGTAAAAGTTGTAGCTCTTTATATGTGTAGTTCACATAATTAGTTTAGAGAAAATCGTTGTACCTGTTTCAGAGAATATAGCAGAAAACTGAAAAATACTTCTTAGTGAAAACGAACTTCCGGTAATCTGAGTTTCTTCAAACACGGAATTTCAACAACATATTTAATTCTAATTAATATTATTTAGATTATAGAATTGTGTAATTAACTGAAATAGCAGTTTAGTGGAAAATCTAACCCCTCGCCTCTGCAGAAGTATTCTTAAATGATTTTTCCGGAGAAATATTTCAATTATAAGTTGTAGCTCTTTGTATGTGTAGTTGATATACTAAGTTTGAAGAAAATCATCGGAACCTTTTTCGAGAAAATCACAGAAAAAAATACATTCAATAAAGTGGCACTTCCGGTTGATGGATTTTGCCCAAAATCTTCGTGTCTGTTGGGGTGGTAGTACCTAAACGGAATACCAACTTTGAGCTTCCTGCAATATTTCGTTTTTGAGATATTGTGTTCATTTTCTAAAAAACACTTTTCTGACTCAGGGAACCTCAAAATGTGTATTTCCGGTAAAAACTCAATTTCGAAAATCTGACATGGTTTCGCAATACTTCGTCTTACTATTATTAAAAAGATAGTAATTTAAAAAAAAATTATTCATTATTCGAAGAAGTTCGAATAATATCCATCGCTGCTTGATGATTTAAGAAGAGCGATCCAGCATCTGCAGAACTGTGCACTGCAAATGTGCACATATCTACTCTAGCAATCTCACCAAGAATGAACTTCATTATTTGCCACACTAGCAGTAATAAGGGAAATTCAAGTGGTAAAAATAGAATATTCTACTGTATGTGGAATTTGTTTAGCTCCCCCCCCCCTACAACATGTTCTCCATACTACGGAACATTTATAAAAATATTCCAAGGTTCCCAATAAAATGGCAATATCCAATATGGCGGATAGATTTTACAGTATTGGAAAAATAATAGAGTGATGCGATCAGCTGGCTAAAAATAAATGGACTAGAGATGAGGGTTTCCAGTGTGTCATGTCCGTTATTCTCCACCACAGTTCAAACTAAATACAGAATAATACACCGTCCTACAGACTTGGTCACACTCCAAATGTAAGATTTCCAGCCACAGATTCCATAGCAACGACTTAGTGCCCGACTTGTAGTTTATAGGTGCCAGCCTGCACCGCTCTCCTGTTGTACCCCCTACTCTGCCCCATATTTATTTATAGGGCGGTGGTATGCCGTCTCATTTAATAGAACTAGAAACTCTGCCATCGTTACATTCCGAATGTAATGGAAAAAAATGTAAGGATTGTGGGCCCTTACTGATAGGCCCACTGTTTGAAGGTACAAAATTAGTCACTGCGATGTTGTAATTTGTCCTATGCCAATAAGTCGAAGATATGCGGTCTTTCAACGGAATATAGCCGACAGAATACTCAAGAGGAAGTCAGATTTTCAAATCATTCCTTTTCTCCTTCAAACTTGTTTATTGGCGAGATTAGCTCAGTGTAGCGCACTGGGTTAGAAACGCTGAGATTCCGGTATCGAGTCTAGCAGTGCTGCTGGCCTTAGATTTTCTCGCCCTTGGAGCTACCATAGCTTTGCTGTCTGGTGAAAAGCAGTGTTCTCATAGTGCTAGGAGGTCTGGTTGTGTTTTGAGAAGGATCCAAACATTAGTCATATGGCATTTTTGTGGGTAAATAGCGTACGAAGTTTTAAAGAAAACTATTGGAGCCATTTTCGTGAAAATCGGGATAAATTGAAAGGAAAAACCCGTTCATTAAAGTTGCCCTTTCAGTTGATGAATTTTTGCGCGAAACCCTTGCGTCAGATGCGGAATACCAGGTTTGAGGTTCCTGCGATTTGTCGTTTTTGAATATTTTGTTCACACACACATATATATACTATTCGTTAAAAGCATTTTTTCTAGGGATAAGAGAAGGTAAAGAGTAAGTAAACGAAAACACGGGATTTAGGTAATCAATTAGAAAATGTATCTAATAAAAAGGGGAAGGTTCCACTCAGATTGGTTATATAACATTAGAGTTTAAAGTTAAACCATATTTTATAATGCTTTCTGATTATTTAGTTTCCTCTCACATTGATTTTTAACATTTTGAATCAAATATTTAATTAAAAATAATAATATTTAACTAGAAAATTATTTAAAAGATTTTAGCAAATGTATTCCATTTTAAAATTTGTTAAATTTGAAATGTGGCAACACTGTGATATATTTAATAAACATGAGATTAGAAAACTTTTTTAATCTCTGGAGATTAAAAGTCCAACTTGATTCATGGGTACTGAGTGATTTCCAATAAAGTTTACATTATTCGAATAAAAGAAAAAATCTGTTATGAAACACTCACACAAATTTCACGCAATTTACATATATGGTTATAATTGACTATTTCTCTTCAAACATATAATTCTCACTGTTTAAGTATTTAGTTGCCTTCAACTTACAGAATGGCAAAATCTACTTTATGAAATGACAATTTTTGAAAAAAGCATAACCTCCCCTTCCTAAAAACCCCGTCTACAGAATTTTCTCGGAAAAAGATTCGAACAAAAGTGATAGGCCTCTGTATGTCTAAGTTTAATAATCCCATTGGAGTTTTTAAGGAGAAAATCAAAGACAACGGAAAAACTGTTCAGTAAAGTCACATTTCCGGTCAAGCGATTTTCTCCCAATTAAGTGAGGGAATTTCTCAGCAAGTATATAATATGGCGGAATAGGGGAATATGGTGGGCTAGGGGAATTTACAATTTAGTCTTGTTAATACATAACCAACTCTCTGCCCTGTTCAGTCTGTCATTTCTACTCATACTACACTTTCTATATCAGTTCTGTAAGGTCCTTGCAGTATTCTGTTTCTCAGTTAATATATCAGTGTTCAGTCAATTTACTTTACTCTTTTACATTTTTATCTGTCCGACTTCAAAAACAAATTCACTAAATTTAAATAGATTACTGTTTAAACTGTTTGCAAGACTGAATTGTAGACTGAATCCAGCTGGCCCATAATTGCTTCTAGAAAATATCACCTATTTCTCCTTCCAGATCTGCTAAAGGTTGAGGTAGACAGATCTTGATCTCCCCTTAGGTTGTGGCATGGAGATACGTTACGACTCATGTGATGTGGCGGATGACCTAGCAGTTGGGAGGATTACATATGATTTTTTTATTGTAGGCAAGATATACTGCCAGTAGTAATCCATTACACGTATCATAAGGTAAATACTGACTCATTTTATAAATAGAAATTACGGCAAGATAATTATGTCGCTACATTAGATGTTAGATATCTAGTCAAGGTGATCTGGAATTCGTCTGTGGGTTCGCTAAACCTATTACTTGTACAAGTCAGGTACTCTCACAGGTCCTATACGTGTATGTATATGAAGGTGACAGTTTCAGTGTTGTAATTCTGGGGTCGTTCAGGGGCGCCAAAAATCCACTTCTTCTTATAGGACAGATGTAAAGTAAACAATATATAATGGCTAGCACTAATTTTTACAGACTGGAGGTGTTTTAAGCGCCCAGTGGTAACTCTCAGTTACTTACCTCGATGGTGAGATAGTAGGCTTGCACAGAGAAGAATGCTAGCATGGCTAGTAATGGCTGGATCCAGGACTGTCCGCCGGCCAGGATCTCGGCCAACTCGGCCAGGTGTACCAACAGTAACAGCAAGCTGATCACTGATCGCACCGTGTGTCCCCATAGTAAACGGCCGCTTTCACCTCTAACATAGAAAATACAAATAAAATATAGACAAAATTTCAATTTAAGTGAATTTCCCAACATCTTGGACGCAGTGGAATAGTAGACAGGGAGAGGTGTCTCATAAATGGGACAAGACGATATAATGTTTAGCAAACTCTGTCAATAATAAGAGAACTCTCAAAATTAATCGATGGCCACAAGAAGAAGGATTAGACTAATCCTGAAAGAATCTCAGATTTCAAAAGAAACTTAAATAGGACAAAGGACCCCTCCTAGAGGGCAGAGAGCCCAAAGAGAACACAAATCTGGTTTGAAACACGACTTCCTGTTACTCCTGTTTAATAAATTGTATATAAAATGACAAATTTTCTTTATCCTGCAAATTTTACACATTTGTTCTCACATAAAGGAGATGTGGGGCACGTGTACCTAACTAGGCTAAGGTAGTTACACTGTAGTCTAGAAGAGATCGCCAATAACATTGAAATTTAACGACACAAATTCAGCAGAATTACTTAAAAGTGCATTTTCAAATAAAAGATACCTCATAGTACATGAAAGGTTTATATCTGTGCAGTTACAATACCAAGTTTAAAGAAAATCCCTTTAACCATTTGCGAGAAAATGCCAAAAAACTCATAAAGTTTTGCCGTAAAGTCGCACTTCCGGTTAACCGATTTTCTTCAACTTTGGAATTTCATGAATACGTCTACACTACTTCAATACTATGTATGTATAGGTGGAGTACCACATATATTTTATTGGAATGTTACAGTGAACTCCCTTATAACGAGTTCTCCGATAAAGCGAATTCATACGACATGTGAAAAAAAATTGTTATTCTAAACAAATAAATTCAATATTTTAATATTGTTTTCAACATTTTTTTGTTAAGAAAGGCACAATATGTGTATTGTGTATTATACTTACTGCCCTCTATGTATGTTTACGGAAACTAATGTAAAGGCAGTAGGTATTGATGGTGAAATGAGGACGAACACACGAACTTGCACTAAACTGACACTTTATATTTGAACGATTTTATTAATGAGTAAGGAGAGACGAGTGTTTATAGAGTAGAGTGACCGAGCTAAGAATTGTGATGATAGTTGGTAGCGTGATGAATGTGCAATGGTGTTTGGGTGTTGTAGGTTAATTCCCTTATAAATTCCCATAAAACACTCTGTTGATGGATCAACTTTAATAAAATAATTAAAAACAAATAATTTTTTGCTTCCCAACTTTGAGATATTTTCCAAAATTACAGTTTGCGTGGCTAAAATACGTGATACTACTTTTTATAATGAAGTAAATACCTGTTCTCCGTTTTGTTTTTTCCCTTCATCGAAGAGCTTATGTTTTAAAGCAAATCATTGAAAGTATTCTGTTTGCAGTAAAACAAGATTTGAAATTGACCCACTTATGTAATCTGTTCTGGAACTCATATTATCTGTTAAGACATGTTTCGTATAACGTGATTTCCAATAATACGGAACGTATTACCCCACAGGATTATATGGGAGTTTTTTAGTAACAAGTTTTTTAGTTTTCTACTACTCTTAGTTTTTGAGATATTTTGTTCATGCACAAACTCACAAATACAGTTTATTGGCTACAAGCAAAAGCATTCATTTGAAACTCAGGGGACGTAAAACTTTTTGAAATCTCAGAGGACCTGCAGTTTCAAAACTCAGGGGACGTAAAACAGGTATTTCCGGTAGAAAACTCGAAAATTCAGTTCGAAAATTTAACCCAATCGCAGTAATTCCTCTTAACTAGACGTAAGAGACAGTTATACATAATTATTATTTAGTTATTTAATTTTATATATTTATTAATTACTAAATTAGTTTTCCAAAGCAAAGGTTTCGTTCAAAATACGTGACAGGAAGTAGAATTTTACTAAATTATTATTTTTTTTTCAATTTGCGCATTTTTCTAAAAAACTGATATCCAGAGATTTTCATTAAAATTTTACATATTAACCGCTCACTTTGAGGCCTATTACTTTGTTTGAAAATCTACTTCTGGAAAAATTAATTTTCGGGTGAGCTGAGACGTAAGTTTTTCCTTTAAATTGCAAAAGTATTTGGGGCTTTAAACGATAGAGGGAAACAATAAAGACCCAGCCACCTGATCGCTATATTATTTATTGGTATATTATTAATTATAAGACAGACTGATAGATAAAATGCAGTTAAACCTACGAATTATATTGATAATTGTAAAAGCTGATTTTTCTGTGCGCACAACATAATTACGTTGTGTAGTAGTAGTAGGTATTATCTCTTAGTATTAATTATCGTTATCGATAGGGAACTTTATTTGTATGTGCTAAGTATAAGTAAATAAGTTTGTCGTTAATTGTGACACTTTTGTTGTGCTGAAAATACCGTTAAATGGAAATATACTTTATAGTGTGTAGTTTTTAATATTCCACACAGTTAATAGAGTTAGTTCTCTCTTAGTTTTATTGCCGGGTTTGCTCCGTCATTCTATTCTACCAATAAAACATCAAATAATAAACTTTTATTTTCACATATTAATCACATTACACTAATAAGACGCAAGCATTACATCATTACGACTAATCAACAAGAAATAATTTTATGAACTGGAATTTACATTAGTAATATGAAAACAAATAAATTAATTTCAGTTTTTAGTGTTCTTCTAAATCAACTGTTACGAATGGGAAAACCCATAATTAGTAAATATGTTAAATAAAAATGTTATGTGAATGAGTGTTACAATAATGGCATAACAATGGTGTGCTCAGTATGAATATTTGTACAGTGAATTATATTTGTGTGCTGAATTAGTAGAGGAAAGGCACCACTGTACTAACAATTAGTAACAATATTGTTCAGTTTTATAATAACCTTCTTCCCTTTAATAAAATATTTTTATAACATCATCCAGTATTTAATAACAATTTATTATTCTATTATAAATATAGACAGACTTCATTGGTTACCAACTGTACTGCTGGCTAATTAAATTAAAATGTCGAATGTGATTGGACTTCTTGTTCAGCCGGTAAACAAACAGTCTGCTGTGAGTTGGAAAAAAATCTGGTCCGAATTACTCGCACAACTTTCTCTTACTCTAAATAATACAATGTTAATCAAGAAATTAAATCTTTAAAATTGCAAGTTGTAATGTTCTATTGAGCTGGCAGTAAACATGGTTGTTGGAATTTTACTTGTATACCTGAGCGGCCTTATGTGGAGCGCTCTATATCAAAACTAGCAAAACTTGTGCAAATTTAAATTTAAACTAATTGCCAATACTCCTCTTCAATTATGACTTTCTCTTACTGCTAGTAAGAGAAAGTATTGTAATCGTGTCAAATTTTCGATATCGATTTTTCACCGGAAATATTCGTTTTGAGGTTCCCTGAGTCCAAAAAAGCAATTTTTAGCAAATTGTGTTTGTGTTTTTATGTGTGTGCATGCATATATATATATATATATGTATCTGAACAGCATAGCTCAAAAACGAAAAATCACAAAAAGTTCAAACTTGATATTCCGCTTAGGTATCATCATGGGATCCGTCAGTATGTTATCTGTTAAAATTCCTCAACCGGAAATTCCACTTTACTGATTACTTTTTTTTTCTTCACTTTTTTGCGATTTTTTCGAACATAGCTCCCATGATTTCCTTTAAACTTAGAACATCAACTACTTATACAAAGATCTACAATTTTTATTTGAAACTTTTCTCCGGGAAAATGCATTTAAGGGCACGTTTGGGGGTGGATTGGGTTAGGTTGTCCTCTAAAGTGCTATTTCAGTTTATTACACAATTCTATCATCTAAATAATATTAATTAAAATTAATATGTTGTTGAAATTCCGAGCTTGAAGAAAATCAGATGACCGGAAGTGCGTTTATACTGAAAATTATTTTTCAATGTTCTGCTATTTTCTCTTAAACGGTTTCAACGATTTTTTTTAAAACTAAGTATGTAAAGTACACATATAAGGAGATACAACGTTTATATTAAACTTTTCTTCGGGTAAAGTTATTTAAGGGGGCTTTGGAGGGAGGAGTAGGGTTATGTTTGTGCCTCTAAATTGCTAGCTTAGTTGATGATACAATTCTACCATCTAGACAAAATTAATTAGAAATAAATAGATCGCTAAAATTCCGAGTTTCAAGAAAATTAGTAAACCGGAAGGGTGTTTACTGAACAGTTTTTCAGTTTTTGTGACTTTCTCCATAAAAACCCAGACGAATTGAATTAAATTTGGTACATTAAATATAAAGTTTGTCAATTACAATTTTGAAAATTGAGAATTAAGAGAATGTTTGTGAGGGAATTAAGAGAATTAAGTGAGTGTTTCACACCAGATTTTTTTTTTTTCAGAAAAATCTTTCAATAAAAGTGATTAGTTATTATCTATACCGCAAGCATTTCAGGTTTAAAGAAAACCGTTTTCGATAAATTACAAAAACTGAGGAAAGTGCACTTCCGGTCAACAAAATTTACGCAAATTTGAAATTCAATCAATGCTTCTATTGCGTATTAAATCTTTATAGGTGGTAAAACCATATATTATATTGAAGTGGTACTTTAGAGGAAAGGGTAACGCTACTAGTCTACCAGCAGTGACCTAATTTTTGTTTTAATTTTAGGCGTCAACATCTATGGTCATTGGGTCCTTCTCCCTAACAGACAACACTGTCCATTACCGGACAGTGAGCTATAGAGGCTCATCTTAGGATGAGAAAATCTATGGGTAACACAGCTGGACTCGAACCTGGGACCTCCGCATGGGAGTCCAGTATGCTAACCACTAAGCTATTCCCTACACTGGCCTGAAAACTTATCACTTTCATTTGAAACATATTTCCAGGAAAATTGGTCGTAGTTGAAGATCTGAAACATTTAGACTTGTCTGTACAGTGCCAGCCAGGACAAGCAAGGGAGTTAAGACAATCTGTATATTTATTTAGTAAAAATACTGACTTTGAAGGAAATTCGTTAGCTCAGTTGGAAGTGTGAGAGCTGCAGTGTGAAAAAACATGTGTGAGCGTTTAACACGTTTTCTGTTTTTACTTTCTCTCACTCCTAGTAAGAGGAAGTATTGTAATCGTGTCAATTTTCGATATTGAGTTTTCACGGAAATATCCGTTTTGAGGTCCCCTGAGTCTCAAAAAAGGGTTTTTAGCAAATTGGTCTGTGTGTGGTGTGTGGTGTGTGTGTGTGTGTGTGTGTGCGTGTGTATGTGAACGGCATAGCTCAAAAACGAAAAATCGTAGAAAGTTCAAACTTGATATTCCGTTTAGGTATCACCATGGGATCCGACAGTGGGTCATCTGTCAAAATTCCGCAACCGGAAGTACCATGTTACTAGTTGTTTTTTTTACGTTTTTGCGATTTTCTCAAAAATGGCTCCAACGATTTTCTTCAAACTTGATATATCAACTACACGTACTAACAGCTACAACTTTTATTTGAAACATTTCTCTGGGAAAATTCATTTAATGCCACTTACAGGGGAGGGGTGGGGTTAGGTTTTCATGTAAATTGCTATTTTATTTTATTAGACAATTCTGTCATCTAAATAATGTTAATTACAATTAAATATGTTGTTGAAATTCCGAGTTTGAAAAAATCGGATAACCGGAAGTGCGTTTACTTTACCACTTTACTAAATGATTTTTTTCACTTTTTCGCAATTTCCTCAAAAATCGCTCCGACGATTTTCTTGAAACAACGTATATAAACTAAACATATAAAGCTTTATAACTTTTATTTAAAACATATCTCTGGGAAAATTCATTTAAGGGCACTTTTAGGGGAGAGGTGGGGTTACAGCTTCCTCTAAAGTGGGATCATAGTTGATTATACAATTCTGTCATCCAAACAAAATTAATTAGAAATAAACAAATGGCCTAAATTCCATGTTTTAAGAAAATTTGTAAGCCGGAAGTGCGCTTTTACTGAACAGGTTTTTCAGTTTTCGACGAATTTCATTAAATTTGGTACACCAACTAAACCTTTGTCAATTATAATTTTAAGAACTGGAGTAAGAGAAAGTTGTGTGAGTGTTTCACCTCAGATTTTTTTTACAACAAAGCTTGCGTAAGGAGATGCGGAAATTATTAATTTAATTATGATTTATGAAAATTATTCAAACATGAAATCCATTGTAAAATTATCAATCAGTCCATTTGACAAACAGACTAAAGACGTATATGTTGATTTCATTTTGTGGACTATTCTCTGAGTTTCTTTCATTATTCGCTCAGCTGGTGGCATCCCTGTCTTTTCTATGGGTCATCATGTTATCATTATATTTGTTTATACCATACAAAATAACCTTTACTGCTGGTAAACTTACAAAGTGGGTGTTATAATTATATCCAACTTGTCTAACCGACAAAGAAAACCTGAATGGTCATGGAGATGTGCAAAGAAGAGCCAGGGGTACAATTTGTATCAGCCGAATAGCGCCCTGATTACTTCCTCCAAATACCGACTCCTAGCGCGCCATTCCACTGTCTACTCGTAGTACCTCTTCAGAGACATGCATGTTTATTTGTGTGGTCTAACTTGTTACGCAAGCACTAACCAACACACACTGTGTCTCCTCTTCTATTAGATTTATAAAAATCTGTTATACTGGAAACACTAACATGACTTTCACTTATTTAATACAATCATTGTATGTATATAAAATGACATATTTTCATTCAACTTTAAAATAGAGGGGCCGGTGAACAAATACCTATCCAGGCAAATAATTTCAATCAATTTCATAGTTGACCCATTAATGTTCAAACAGTACACATTTGACCCTAAAATTGATTTTACCTGAAAAACCTGATGTGAAACACTCAAACCAATTTTCTTTTACTGCAGTTTACACAATCAGTAATTGCCAAACTTTCTTCAAAGTTATATAGTTTTACTAAATCTTTGCTTGTCTACTATTCGCTGCACACATTTTTTTTCGTACTCAGGGGACCTCAAAACATATATTTCCGGTTTAAACTTAATTTCGAAAATTTGACACGATCGCATTACTTCCTCTTACTAGGACGAGTAAGAGAAAGTAAAATGTATTAAACTATGAGAACAGCTGTAAGAGAATACCATACAAATTTATTATTTTTATGATTGTTTATACCAGATTATGTCATCAGACTCTGTCCATAATTTTCACAAAATTCTTCATTTTATTATACTCAATACTTATTTCGTCTAATTTAGGCTATTGGAACAGAATGTAGAACGTCCCGCTCAATGTGCTAGAATTTGTTACATGTAACCTGTTGATTGATGACGTCAGCACAACTACTTCTAAAAGAATATCTATTTGAACGTCTAATTTCTACATTATATAGAACATGTCCAGTTGTCCTGTACTAACGATTCCATCTAACGACTCTGTCTGTCTGCTGCACTAAGTTTGACTATAGACGAAACTAGTTACGTCTGTAACGGTGAAGAACATTGCTATAAATACCGGCTGGATCCTGTCTTACAAGAGCACTCTATTTAAATTTTTAAAAATAAATGGAGCAACATTTGTCTTGTCATCATGTTATTGATAACACCATCTGCTTGTTTTCTTTTGGTGGATATGTCTACAGATCTATTGTGTATCCTCCCCTAATGTTGCCAGGCTAAGGACATTGTCAACCTACAGCGCCTTTTTTCCATATCTACTTCTCTAAGAAATTTTATGATCTAGTTCTAAGCAGAATATCTCCACCTCCACTTACATGGCATGTACTTAGGCTCCTAAACTTCCTTTCGAGAAGGGCGTCCTTTTTCTGTATTTCCCCCAAAGAATCTGCAAGCACCAAGCGTTCTGCGTCCCAGCTTCTGTACACTCGGGATCTACAATCCCCGATGAAGAAACATGTTTGCAAACAATGACAATTTGGTTAAAACTGATGCACAACTCTGATCTTTTCCGATTGAAGCTGCCAAAAAGAATCTTAGCCTGCCTCAGTCTTGGGGTGAGTTTTCTAGAGCAATGCTTTGTTGGGTTACTCCTCATTTACATCTGCTTGTAAGACAAAAATGTGACAGCTGTTTATGGTCAAGTTTCTAAACAGTCGCATGTGCTGATTATTAAGCGACTGCTCATGAAAAGATGTATGATGAAACAGAATCGGATTTTATCCTGGGTATCCACAAACCTAGATGTCATATCCAGGTTCGCCCGGGCATGTATGCAACAGTCTTCCAAGCGGAGGTTCTGGCTATCATATGCTGCGCAATGAAAATTCATAAATGAGATCTCCACAATAGGAGGATACTCCTATGTACTCAAATAGTCAGGCTGCAATTAAAGCCATCGACTAATTCTAACCTGGTGTGGAATGGTATTCAACTCCTCACCGAAGTGGGTAACTAGTAAGCTTACTAGGTTGGTCCATGGATGCTAGGAAGGGCAGTATAATGAGAAAGCAGACGAAAAGGTGCAAATATACCTTTTATGGATCCCGAAACTTTCTTCGGTATTCCCAGGGCAGTGACAAAATAGCAAATGAAAGGCTTGGACAAGTATCAGTACCTCAAGGGAAGGGATTAGATTAGTAGTGCACTGGATTTGCACGCGGAGATCCTAGGTTCAAATCCAGCAGTGTTGCCTTTAGATTTTCTCTTCATAGGAGACTTTACAGCTCTCTGTCCGGTGTCTAGCTAGAGAACACTGCTCGAAGTGCACTGAGAAGGCTCAGGGGGCAATATACGTAAATCTTTCAGGTCTCAATGCACTATCCCCTAAAAAAGAATCTAGGGTACCCTCGCAGAAGCAGGACTAGGTGGGTCTGTTGACACGGTACTGTGGGCTCAGGAAGCGTATGAGTATATTGGGCCTTGCTAGCAGTGGCCATAGCAGTTTTTGCTTGAGTGAGGAAGGGACACGGCTCCATGACCTCTGCGATTGCGAGTGCTTGGCTAGAGCGAGATTTCTCCAATTGGGCGGAGAATCGCCCGCAGCAAGATGGCTATGGAGGCATCTCTCTCTCAGGCAGCTATGGGCCTGCTTGTGAGCACTAGCCTTGCGTATATGCTCTGAGCCAGCGGTTAACTTACATTAGCTGGGGAACTTCACAGTAGATCCAATTAGGTCGCAGTGATTGTACGCCGTTGGGACCGACCACTCCCTCTTTCACTATTCTATTCTGCTAGGGTCAAGTTTGACCAAATTGCTGAGTAATTATATGTTCAAATTAAGTTACCAGCTTAATTTTGTCTTAATTTTATATTAAAACCTAATTGCTACATACAATATAAATCAATAAGTAAATGCACTTACTGAGATTTAGCACATCGGAGGTAGATGTTCAACAGTAGAGTGATGTAGCCCAGGATAGCGAACGACACGCAGTTGGCCAGCTCCACATAACATTGGACAGTCAGTCCGGCGGTCAGGTTGGTGCACAGTGACGTCATCTTAACTAATCTTCTGATCTGTACTCAGCGGACGGTGCATCTTTCTTAATAATTTCTTCTTTTCACTGCACCTCGCACAATCCTGCAAGTTAGAATTAAAACATGGAATTAAAAAAAAAACGGTAGGAAACACTCACACACCCAATAGGAAAGTCAGTCAAGCGGAAGCTCCATTTAGCTGACTAAAAAAAAATTTACAACCAGTTCTCCTTAAACTTTCTATATATACATTTGAAAGATAGTTGTGCAGATAATGTTTGTCCTCGCGGTGTAATCTACAATTCTGCATTCTACCCTGCGCACTGAGCAAATTGGTAATTTGATTATATTGCGAATATTTTGATTTTGCTTAAAATAGCAAAGGAATTGCATTACCGTGCATAATGTGACCCAGATCTTTCCTTGTTCTTATTCTTGTAAGACAATATCGTGAAACACGTTTAGAATATTCCACCTAGGTATGATGGACCTGGTGACCCGAACGAAAGTTTCAGTCATAATCTATAAACCGGAAGTGCGTCTTTATTCATTTACTTTTACTATTTTTTGCGATTTTTTTTTTCAAACAATTCTTTCTAAACATTCCTAAATATTCCGGCTCATCAATTGTAGTTGATTCAGTTTTTTTCTGAAATTTTGATTTTATGGAGTTCCGGAGTCAACTCCCGTAAAGCGCGCTTCCCAATAACGCTACGAAGAAATGAAGACTCTTACTACATAGTATGTGTATACCGTCCCATACAATGCGTACGATAAATTTAAAATATTAAAAATGTTTTCGACCTTTTGTCGAAAGAAACGCCGTTATATATGTATACAATACTTTTTAACTGTTGTTTAGATGTATAGCGAAGCCAACATTAATTAGGATGTAAAGTTTTATAAATAAAATGCAAATTTAATAAGGGGAATATTAAACTTCCCTACAAAATATGTCAATCAAACGGCATATTCAACATGACAAAAGTGTCTCAATTAATCACAAAATAAGTGTTCTTCGCACGACAAATTAAGTGTTTCTAACGACAATAATTGATACTGCAGCAAATTATGTTGTCTGTACAACAGAATCTACTTTAAATTTACTGTTATCAATGAAATTCTTTGGTTTAGCTGCATTTTCTGCCAGTTTTTTTGTATGATTACACAATAAATAACATAGCGGTCAGGTTGGCTGGTCTTTATTGTTTCACCTCGGCGAAAAATGAAACATACTCTAAAAATTGGGTTTAAAACAATAAATTTAAGTCCAAACGACGTTTTATTTTCTACCAATATTTTTAAAAAATTCATTGGCAAAATAATAAAATCTATTAATACCAGGCGTTGGTGGCCTAGTGGCTAGCGCACTCGCCTTTGGTGTGAGAATTAATGAGTTCGATTCCCAAAGTCGGTATTGACCCAGCGTCGTGAGATAAGTGTGAAGCTACAGTTTTGGTAGCGCACCTAAGTAGCGAAGATCAGAATTAAACGGTGAGTAAACCGCGGCCTGTTTACCCAAATGACCCCCAATATATCACCGTTAGCCAAGCAAGCCTTGGCCCTTCATGGGCTGTTGCGCCATAATGGCTAAAACAGATAATAATATTTATAATTAAGTAACTACCTGTTCTCTGATTTGTTTTTTCCTTTATGGAAGAGCTTAAGGTTTAATACAAATTATTGAAATCATTCTGTATGCAGTTCAACTAGATTTGTAATTCACCCAATTTTTCTGGCTTTATGTAATTAGTTCTGAAACTCATATTTATTGGTGTAATAAGTCAGGTTTCGTATAACGCGGTAACGTGTCCTTGCGCGGGGAATACGGGTAGTCCATTGTATTAACATTTCAGCATTGTCTCCTGTTCTACTACCCCGCTAAACATTTGTTTACAAATTTTCCCTTTGAAGAAAATTTTTGAATTATAAATGTGAGTGTTACTGGAAATTTACTGATTAGTTCCTGCTGGCGTGGAGTTCTTTAGAAACGTTTGTGGTAAAAATTACATGAACTGGCTCTATAATATTAAAAGATGATATGATCGTCACTTTTGTGCGGCCATAACGTCACGATCAATCGCTAAAACTGGCATTGCCATACACGTAAAATGTAATCGTTTCTGTCTGTATTATCCATTAAGAGGTTTAATAATAGGGAGGAGAATGGATGGGCAAATCAGTTCTTTCCCACGGGTAATTAAATTAAGAAATAACTTTATGAGAATAGTTTAGATACGGTGGCGCGAAGCTAAATATAAAACAATGAGTTTTAACTTTCCACCATGTAATTAGGTAATTAAACTTTCAGATAACCATTGGCAGTATTTATGAGAGAGAGCATATCTATTTTTATATATATGTTAATTAGTACAATGAAAAAAGGTTCACAGCAAGTTGTACAGGTCAGAGCAATCAACTTCCCCTTCAGAACTTTGATCATTTATTAAAGTAAGTTTGCCATTAATTCAACTAGATTTGTTTTCTGGAAATTTACGAAGGTTCAACTTGTGATTTTCCCTTAAGGACAACTGGATTTACTATTTGTTTAGGACTTTTTGCGTTCCTGAAGGAATTCCATTCTAACAACATGAATTAGTATTTACAGTGATATTCCCGACATCATACACGCAACAAAAGCTCAGAAGTAGCTGACATGTGCAATTATTTAGGTTTTGGTAAATTTCTAACAACCTGCTTGATTTTTGCACTCAAGGAAATGCGTGCGATTTAACTGGAAATTTATTTCAATAGAAACGAACTCAGTCTATCCCAGCAGAACATTGTAGATCGCTTCTCGCGTGGGACAAATGTCGGACTGAGCTCAAGGTATTTTGAAACATACTTCGGCGCTGAAAATCCTCATGAATCAAAGAGGCGAAATTTTTTTCGTAAATTTTCGGGCTGCTTTTTCTGCTATCGCCAATCCCTTCAACTCTGATGCCTGTTTCCATCCAGGCTTAAAAAAAAACAAAAACATAATAAGCGTTGGCCACCAGATATGGAGGTATAAAATTATATTTGGATGCAGTCCAAATGTAAAGATTACTGCAGTTGATAATACGTTCTGCGAGCTGTGAATTGTTAAAAAATCTATATCATTTTTTACCTGAAGAAAACGACTAAAGCATATCTGGGATTTTAGCTGTCTTAGCATGCTTGTTTTAGTTCCTGACCGGTTTCGTATTCCCATCCATAATTAAAGTATGTTCTTAAGTTCATGTAGAGATAGGGATAACATGGGTATTCAAAAGAAGACAGAGTAAGGATACTTTGAATGTTTAATTCAAATTTTGTACATTAAACTGCAATCTGTATAATTTTAACATTAGTTTCAATAAAGGTTCATCTATGAATTTACCAATTAAAATCACGTTAAAAAAAAAAAAAATCTGGTGTGAAACACTCATACAACTTTCTTATACTGCAATTTACCAAATTGTAATTGACAAATGTTATTGTTAGAAAACCGAATTTAATGAAATTTGCCGGTGTTTTTATGATGAAAATCGCAAAACTGAAAAAACTGTTCAGTAAAAACGCACTTTCGGTTTACTAATTTTCTTGAAATCCGGAATTTTGGCAATCTACTTATTTCCAATTAATTTTGTTTAAATCATAGAATGGTATGATCAACTATGATAACATCTTAGAGAAAAACATAACCATAATCCTCCTTAAATAATTTTACCCGGAGAAATGTTTCAAATAAAAGTTGTAGCTTTTCTTAATGTGCAGTTCACATTCCTAGTTTAAAGAAAATCGTTGGAGGCGTCTTCGAGAAAACGCTGAATTTTCATGTAAATAGGGATGAAAGTCAACTGAAGTTATAGAAAAAAATGTAGTGCATTTTGTCGATCTGTGCCCTACATTACAGAAATATGGCTGGGTAAGGCCTCTCTCGCCAGCGGAAGTAATTAAATATTTAAATGGCCTATATGGATGGGTGGGAGAATCTTTATAAATATACTGTGTCCGCAATGAAATATAGATCCTTTTTAATTAATGAATTCAATTATTAGTTTCAATTGCTTGTTATTAGTCAATTGTGTTCTCTATGATTATCTCAATATTAAATATATAAATTAGTATTACGGAAATTTATGAGTATACAACAAATAATACTGTCTATATATTTTCAGGCGGACTTAATGTCCCCAACTACCAAAGTAGGTGTCGTGGACGGGGGCGGAACTACTTACTATATTATTAACATTTTTTAAACTAATTTAGCAGTTATACGCGGGACTCGAACTACGAACCTCCCAGTTACAAGTCCATGCTCATAACCACTACACCAACATCTCAGTCTTTTGGTTAAGATAAAGTTTAGTATTCAATAATTATAGAAGGTAGTTTGTTTTGTTATTTTCAGGTTAGCTTTTAGTTATTCATATTAAAGTTATATTATTTGTTATCATTGCTTATTTATTTAGGTAATTTGGGGAGCAACTCTTTTGTTTACTATAAAATTCCATTTGGCAGACGCCCTTGAGTCCATGTCCAAGTGTTATTGTTTATTTATTTTTCTCTTATATGTACATTTATTTTTTTTTTTTTAATAAAACAAAATTATGATTATTATTATTTATTCCATTAATATCTTATAAATTGGAATACTTTTTGATTCCAGGTCGTATTTTTCAGAGAAGCCAAGTGTTCGCAAAATGTGCTCGTCAACAATCACGTATGGCATTAAACTGTTCACATGAAGGATTTTTTAAATTGTACTTTGTGAGTATGATGCCTTTTACAGAATCAATCAAGGGTCTATTACTTACTTTCCTCCATTGCGCATTAATTAAGGAGAACACTCTTTCCATATTGCTATTAGGTCCAGGGGATATAGAAGAATAATTAAGAAATGTTAAGTAATTCTGATAGTAAACTTGTATGCAAATAAACTTTGCACAAAAACTCTGGAAAAATGAACTTTACTGTTCATGCAAAAGTCTTTCAAAAAGGTTTTCAGCTTCGCCTGCCGAACGGAGGATATGATACCAAAAAAAGAAGGACAAGTCCTCCTTTTGCCGGACACCTGGCATCCATATGCAGAGAGCTGATTACAACTACACTGGTTGATTGTTTGAATACGGAAGTTTCCTTTCTGTGTAGTGGTGCTTGAGAGAAACTTGGAAGTCATATTCTATACTGGAACTTAATAACATACTCTGACGATGAATGAGAATTCGCGACTAAAAGAAGTGTGATCCCAGCATGTTGTCCAGTATTGTGGATCCAGCCACATACTGGATCTATCAAAGCGGACTCTGTGATCGCCTTGCCCAACATTCACACTATATTTTTAGAGTTAGCACGTGCTCTGGTCTGGTGCGGAGAAACTTCAGAACATGGTGCTCTGACAGACGGAAGTGTGAAATTATTGGGCGGCACACTAGCTTCTCAGGAAATTGTTTTTACTTTTTTCACTGGATTTGATTTCCATTTTGATGGCCAGTCATATGCAAAAAAAATATCCTTACCGATTTCAAAAATATACCAATACCCAATAATAAACTTAATATTTTACGAGAAGTACGAAATAGAATTGTGCAGTATTTAAATGAACACATAAACTAGAGAAATATTAATAGCCAGATTATTGCAAACAGTTGGCCCTGTTTTGATTCTCATAAAATAACCAAATTTACTAGCTACTGGTCATCATGGTGGTCAGCACCGAGTATAGAGCGATGAAATGTAAATATTGGCAGTTTATTAAACGGAGAACTGGTGGCAGTTATAGTTTGCAGCTGGTAAACCAGTGTTGCCAACTGAATGGTAGAGAACCACTTGAAGTTGTTGGCTACAATGGCTCTTTAGCCAGGTCTGCCAACTGCAGTGATCATCGCCACATAAATCTACTATTTCTAGTTTTATATTTCCTTGTCTGCAATAGAAGAGAAATTATGAACAATAACTCTGACGTCAGTTTAAATTAAATTCAGCCACACTTATATTATCAAAGAAGATATAGCTTTCATATCATGTTTTAAGTGCATTAGATCCTATCGGAAATAATTGTTACTATTAAGCCCCAAGGCTGGGAATCGAGTTTACACCGAGAATCCATGTTTTGAGGATCCCTGTAGGGGTGGCTCAAGGCATACGCATACCGCCTCGAGGCATAACCATGTAGGGCCCCGTGCTCCTACTGGTAAACAAGGTACATAGTAAAGAAACTGACCAAAAATCACAATAATTACAATACACAGTATTTTTGACAATTAGTGAATTTCGCCCCAAAAAACAAGGTGAATATTAAATATGAAAATGAATAGAATATGTGAGTAGTAGGTCTATGTTCCAAAAACCAAATCACTAGTTTTGTCTATTTCAGGATTTTTACGTTTGTAGTTCGTATGTGCTAACATAAATATAGCGGTGGTGGTCGGGTGGCGGTGGGAACAAGTGCCAACCGGCCGGATACAGGCAGATAGAAAATGATTACCTTCTGGGGAGCCAATAATGAATAAACATATTTGAATATTAATTCTCAGATTTCTCAGAACCATCTAACAAGAATTTTTTCAGAAAAATGAAATAAAAGTAATGGTCAATTTTTATTTATTTGTTTATATTTATCAGCGATATTTTGGAATTACGTATTTCTATTATTAGATTGTGTTATATTCATGTTTACTACAAATGATAAAAAAGTTTTGTTTTTTTATTTTCACTTACTCCTAGTAAGAGGAAGTATTGTAATCGTATCAAATTTTCGATTCGAGTTTTCACCGGAAATATCCGTTTTGAGCTCACCTGAGTCCAAAAAAGTGGTTTTTAGCAAAGGGTCTGGGTGTGTGAACAGCATAGCTCAAAAACGAAATACCATAGAAAGTTGAAACTTGATATTCCGTTTAGGTATCACCATGGGATCTGACAGTACGATATCTGTCAAAATTCCTCAACCGGAAGTACCACTTTACTAACTTTTTTTTTTTACTTTTTTGCGTTTTTCTCAAAAATGGCTCCGACGGTTTTCTTTAAACTTGATATATCAACTACACATACAAAGAGCTACAACTTCTATTTGAACACTTTCTCTGGGAAAATTCATTTAAGGGCATTTATGGGGGAGGGGTGGGGTTAGGTTTTTATCTAAAGTGCTATTTCAGTTCATTAGACAATTCTATCATCTAAATAATGTTAATTAGAATTGAATATGTTGTTGAATTCTGAGTTTGAAAAAATCGGATAACCGGAAGTGCGTTTACTTTACCAACTTTACTAAATGTTTTTTTTCACTATTTCGCGATTTTCTCAAAAATGGCTCCGACGATTTTCTTGAAACTTTTTATATAAACTAAGCATACAATGATCTACAACTTTTATTTAAAACATTTCTCTGGGAAAATTCATTTAAGGGCACTTTTAGGGGAGAGGTAGGGTTATGTTTTTCTCTGAAGTGCTATCACAGTTGATTATACAATTCTATCATACAATGAAAATTAATTAGAAATAAATAGATGGCCAATATTCGGAGTTTCAAGGAAATTAGTAAACCGGAAGTGCGCTTTTACTGAACAGTTTTCTCAGTTTTCTATGAATTTCATTAAATTTGGTACACAAACTATAGAATTTGTCAATTATAATTTTGAGAACGGAAGTAAGAGAAAGTTGTATGAGTGTTTCACACCAGATTTTTTATTTATTTAAGACACGTCAACAGCTATAGTCATTGGCGCCCGGACCCTTCACAGCGCACTACCAGCCTCCGGGCACTGTTCTCTCTTTACACAACACTGCCCATCACCGAACATGAGCTGTAAAGGCTCCTAGGAAGAGAAAGAAATAAGAGCAGCACTGCTGAACTCGAACCTGGAACCTTCGCTAACAGGAGGTAGTTATACCTTCCTGGTCACATCCCTTTGTTGTTAACAAAAATATTGTTTCCACTTCATTCACCCAAGTCTCAGCTGGCTGGTTTCTGTAGCATATTCTACAAAAACTATCAGCTGACGTCCAAGCTGATTTAGGCACATCCTCAGCAAAAGCAAATGCTGGTCCTCCCCCCGCCCGGGTTGGTTTGGATTGTCTTCACAGTCTTTTCAATTACCAAAATGATCGATCTATAAAATCGCCTAAATACCTCCAATATGATGAATTTCAGAATTACTAATATATTTTTTTTTTTGCAAGTAAATATAAATACATGGAACAGATACACAAAACACTAGCGAGTACAAAGAACTCGAGGTGGATGAATCATAATAGAGATATATTAATCACTGGCGGTCAGCTGACGGACTAAATATAAACAGTAGCATTTGTTATTTGTGCCAAAATATGCTCTACTGGTTACATCATACTGACTTTGTCATATTCCTAATTTCATGGCTAAATTTTTATTCATATTTATTTTTAATTAATAAATACGAATTAGGGTTTTGTTAATTGAATGTTGGCAGCACTGGCTGTTACTATCGATATCTCATTGATTTGCCTTTTTTCCACTTCGGAATTATTTTGTCAGTTTTTTTTTTTTTTTACCACTTCCCAATAATGCGACCGAGATAATGTAATGTTTGGTAATACATATTGATCGTTAATTGATAATATGATGTTATATCAATAGATAGATAAATAATATCTGATAAGATTATATTTTAGGAATCAGGTGTTTAAAGTATGAATGGGAATAGTTCTGGACATTGTGGAGTGATATATAGTTGGGATCTACACTAAATACGTAGTAAGCACTGAGTCAGGAATGTGGATGTTCAGAATGTCTGACATTTCGTTCTCTCGCGCCCACATACAGCACAGAAAACCAATTTTTTTCTCCTCTGGAGGAATTCACCGGCCGGCAAGCAGAATAACCTAGATATTTTTACTTGCTATATATATCTTAAGTGATAATGTTCCTTAATAATGAGAAATACTTCACTCGTCATTGAAAATGAAATAATATATAATAATAATTGGAAATAGAGAATAGGGATTTGATCACGTAATCCGTATGAATTGCATGGATAGTATGGACAGTGAACACTGACTGCACCAGTAGAATGAGGCCAATAGTTAATAAATTGGACCTAAATATTTGTTACAGTTGCAGTACAATTGTAAACAATCAGTCTCAGTGCTATATGTCTCTCTTTCAACTCTAACTCACCCAATCAGATCAGTGCATTAGGTCACTGATCCTATTTAATTTCATTGTTTCTATAATATTTAACATCACTGCTTAGAAGAATGAGAAGAAAATATGAGCAAAGGAATATGAAGACGAAAAATTTCATGTAACCATAGTAACCATACTCAGTGATGCAGAAGGAATTTAAATATGAAGATTACCTAAATTAATGAATTACTACTATTATTATTACTAAGTCTTCTGGTTGTTTCCATACAAATGAAGTTGGGAATTGATGTTTAGATGGATAATGGACCGTTAAATAGATCATTAGATTGTTTTATTTCTGTCTTTGGTCAATTAAATTATTTACATAACAGGGTGATCTAGTGTATTTGTTTATGTTTTGAAGGAATTAAACAGAATGATATGTCAAGAATCAATATTTTTTTTTTCTGGATTTTTTTAAGGTGCACAGCTATGGTCCGGTCCTTTGCACCTGTTTCCAATTTGTAAGGACTCATCCGGGATGCATATCCATACCCACCAATCTAACAATTTCTACAGCAAACCCACAATCTGGGTCTAATCATATTCCTCTATTCCCTTATATCACTTATAAAATAAATACCTATACACAAGACACCAGCAAACAACTAAACACATACATATGTACGGTTTCACAACAAATGAAATAGATGAACCTCCCTTAGAATTCGAAAGTCTTATTGATATTGCCCTCATTGTCTCCTAATACATCTGTAAGACTGATCGGCAAATT
Source organism: Triatoma infestans (assembly GCA_011037195.1). Taxonomy (NCBI): domain Eukaryota; kingdom Metazoa; phylum Arthropoda; class Insecta; order Hemiptera; family Reduviidae; genus Triatoma; species Triatoma infestans. Next base: position 86,413 of record JAAEAF010003642.1, on the reverse strand, counting down.
TACCTTTCCCCGCGCGTTTACGTATTTCGAAATACGTATCGGGAATATGCGGGACCGTTAATGTCGTATTGCAAGCGCTGTATACCGGCTGAGGTTCTCTTTGGAATATGTAGCTGTCAATATATGATCCACCTGATAATTAGCTTCGACACATATACATATAATTATTTATTTTCTATACTGTATATTATGTACTAGTTTCAAACAACTATTAAACATTACATTTACTAGAAATCTTTTTCCGTTATGAAGATACATCACCGATATACATATGTGAAAGCTTGTACACTTATCTTGATTGTATATTTTGTGAAAACTGGATGAGTAGGATTAAAAGGAGACTTCTAGCACGGTTTTTATCTTCCCTCAGATTCCTTGACCTAGCGAAAATGAGGTAGTGGTAGAAAGTGCGTAAAACCAAATATTAAAAAACAAAAAACTGGTATGAAACACTCACACATCCTTTTTTGTCTTGCTGCTATTAGTTACATATAAAATAACAAATTTTACTCAACAACAAACATCAAATTTCACTCATTTGTCCAAATATAGATATAGATTTATTGCTGAGGAGGCAACAATCTTCCCTGGCAACTAGTAGCCCCGTAGATTATACTGTAGTCCAGAAGGGAGCCCCGATAACACTAAACAAACCTAATGTAATTTGAAATTCAGTGCCACGAATTCCGCAGAACTACGTCAATTTTGTTTGAAAAAATGTTACAAATATAAGTGTTAGATTTAAATCTGTGCACTTAGCTTTCCAAGTTTAAACGAAATCATTGTAATAGTTTGTAAAGAAAATTCGAAAAAAACAACTCGAAAACCTATTGTGTAAAGTCGCACTTTCCGGTTAACCGATTTTCTTCAAATTTGAAATTTTACTAATGATTTTAAATGCATATTAATATTTTCTCGGCTATAGAACCATATATTGGATTAAAATGGTTCTTTAGAGGAAAGCTTCAAATAATAGTCACAGGTATTTATGTGTGCCTAGATAATATAAAAAGGTTTAAATCATTGGAGCTGTTTTAAAGGAAATCGTGAAAAACTAAAGAAAAAAAAAACATTCAGTAAAGCCCTTCTCTTCTGGAAGATGAATTTTGCTCGAAACCTTCATTTCTGATGCGTATATAAACGGAATACCAAGTTTGAGCTTTTGCGATTTGTCGTTTTTGAAATTTGTCGTTACGAAAAACACTTTTTCGTACATAAGAGACCTCAGAACATGGAGTATTTCCGGTGAAAACTCAATTTCGGGAATTCGACACGATCGCACGATTCTTTTCGAGAAAGGAAAAATTAATATTTAAATTTGGCGTTTTTACCCTCACTATCTCAATTTTGCTAGCACAAGGTAGATAGGGCTTTCTGTTCTACTGACATAACGCTATTGTCTTGAAAAATGTTTAGAAAATTAAATCTATTTCACATTTTTGTACAGATTTACAACAAAAACATATACTTAATGTACAACCAATTTGAATAAATGCTAGCCTTCTAGCTGAAACCTAGCTTATTAAGGCTACAGTTATGTTCATTTTATCACCAGTAGATGGAGATCTCATTGCCTTCATGAATTTTGATAACAGATCCTCTAGCTGAATCTAGAAAACGGTATGAATAGAGCATGCCGTTCCTGGGAATTGTATGGTAAATACCATACTATAGAGGACCTATTAGTGAGAATTATTGCTCGCTTATGATGTCATAGGTTTTGCTGAAATCATTACCAAAACAGTAGATCAATTAAGTATTATGACAGAATCATTCATCCAGATTGTTTTTTTATTTTATTTCTGAAGAGATGATTTGCATTGAAACAAAGAGAACTGCCTGGGTGAGCAATCATCAGCCGGATACAACTTTGGCGTTACAGTTCGTAATTCTAGGAAATATGAAGAGCGACTTGCAGACAAATGTGACTTGCAGATGAGGTAGTTATGGTGATCACAAACCAACTTGGTGATCAATCTTCCTACTTACTCTTCAATATTGGTCTTTAGTTCTTAAAAGTGAATTAGTACGAACAAATGAACATAAAACTGTTCAGATTTCAGTTAATTTAGTGTAATAGTTGATAAAAGAAGATTGTTTTAATGTACTTAATTCTTAAATTGGTGAGCAGTTAAATAATCAGCGCTAAGATTAACCGTCACGAACCTTTGTTATACAGTCATGAAGGATTCCAATTTACTTCAATGAAACTACAACTAGAAATGACTGGACAAGAGATGGCTCTTGTGATCGTAATCAGTTTTCCAGGAAAATGTATCAAGTAAACGTTTAGAGCTCTAGGTGGGGGTAGAGAAATGGTATTTCCAGTGCACCGACTTTACCAAAACCCTGCTAGCATCTAAATGAACTATTAAGTTTATTTAATCTCTCTGCGATTTTCCATTTTAGTTATTCTAATTACTGCCACTTTCTAAAACCACTTTTCTGAACCCACGAGAGTCTCAACCGTGTATTTCCGGTGAAACTCATTTTGAAAATCTCACACGAATGCAGTACTTCCGCTTATATCAGCAAGAGAAACGAAAAAGAGAGTGATAAAGAAAACAGGTCAGGTTCATAGTTTCCCGTCAGGCTCTTGTAGAGTGAATAATCGAATGAATTGGCAGTCAAGTACAAAACTAGATCACCACTCAAAATGGATGCTGCTATTTAATAATCCAGGCTGAAAGAGCAGTCCATAAAAATTGGCGCAGTCATGTCCAAAACTAGGTCACCACTCAAAATGGTTGCTATTTAATAAATCAGTCTGCCGAAGATTGACACCTTGAAGCGTACTATCATATCCCATTTGTATATATTTTTGCGTATCTACCGTAATGGTTCATAAATGGAATTTAACCAACTGTGGTTGATATAAATAGGGAACTTCTGTTTATATCTTGTAGAGTGCTCTCTATGATAGTGTAGATTGATTTCGCATTAAATGGCTTGTTTGCATGGCCTAAATAAGGACATTAGTGGAAGATGTCTGAAAGATATTGGTAGGTCCTAGTTGTGTAAATATTTGCCAACTGTTGTATACGTCACTGTCCACTCGTGTCATTATTGATGAGCACCGCTACCACCTATAGATAAGATGATGATATGCGTCTCATCCAGTCCTAACAATTTAACTTAATATGATGGAAAAAGTTGACTGACCCTCCAGTATTCAGTTTTAGTCGAATAATACGATTATATCTCAGCCATGTAATTAATGTGTGCCATACTGGATGTGGCAGAGGTGAACGTACACACTGGCAGGCTGCCATTATTTAGTGCAGCCCTGATCGCCCGTTCACCTCTCAAAGAAAAATAGATTATGTGAGCGAATTGTCGGTATTACTGGAAATTAATGAAATATTCAGATCAGGTTGAAATTAGCCTTATTGCCCATGGGAACTATTAAATAGTACCTTTTCTGTATTATTGTATTTCCACGACAATCTCCTTTAATTAGCTCGATCAGCTGATTTAATTAAAATAAATATAATTAACTTATATAACTTATTCATTTAAATAATATATTATCGATGTTTTTACTGTTTATTTTTTATAACCGCTGAAGTAAGAGGATTTTTGAAATGATGTTTTCACCAAAATCATATAAAATATAACTATAAGAAATAGTGACAAAACTTTGGAAAGATAGTTTGAAGTTAATTAAACTTGAGACGGAGTGGAGGGATTAGCTAAGTGGTTAGCGCGTTGGCCTTTCACGTGGAGGTTCCGGGTTCGAGTCCAGTGCTACCCTTAGATTTTTTCTTCTTAGGAGCCTCTACAGCTCACTGTTCGGTGATGGGCAGTGTCGTCTGTAGCGAGAACACTATCTCCAGGCCGGCAGTGCTCAGAGAATGCTCCGGACGCAAATGACCATAGATGCTGAAGCGCGTTAAATTGAAAAAACAAAACAAGCTTCCAAATAACTTTAATACGAAAAGATATAAATGAGATGTTCGTTAATCGCCTCCATCGAATCATCGCTTTGCTTAGAGCGCAATGGATAAGTGATTTAAATGCATCTTTTGATGACAATAAAATCTAGAATTGAAACAATCAGGCTACCAACCAATATCTCGAGGGGGGCATCTGAATATTTTTCTTTTTTCAAATAATTCAACACATACTACAAGAAGTATCTACATCTATGAACATATATTTGCTAAAGTGGGTAATGATTGCAGTAACGAAGTTTGGTGAACGTTACTCCTAGAGTTCAAGGCGTACAATTCAAAGCCAGATTGACTTCATTTTCCGCGAGTCGAGAACACAAATATAGTGAATGTTTAGGGGACTGGACGGTGAATTGAAGAAAAGAAGAGTCGATTCTACTATTCACTGATATATTGAACTGAGAACAAGAGTACCGCAAGGACTTTATGGAGTACTGATGTAGAAAACAGGGAGCTTGACAATAGAATGAGTAGAACTGGCATGGTGTTTGCTTCTTTATGCTTTCTTGAAGACTACTGAATGGCTGGACGTTTCGCTCCTGTCTTAACTCCACCGGAGTGGCAGTACCTTCGCCACCTATAAGTGTTGAGGCTAATTTAATATTGATTAAAAATTGTCAACTTTTAACAATATGTTTTAAATAAACTGCGAGAATCGCAATGATCATACACAAACATTTCTCAAACTAACATTTTTATTTGTAAAATATTCCTGTGAATATTCACAACCACAGCGCGAGTGTGTCACACTAGATTTTTAGTAATGCAAGAAAATCAACTGGTGTTCAGTGATTACTGAATACCTATTTAATTGAGAACGGCTATCAACTGCATAAGATTTAGTTAATAATATACTTGTTACAGTGTGGTACAAGTTAAATATAAAATGGGAGTTTATAAAGAAAGATGTTGAACTATTGGAGTGGAGAGTGTGCGCGCTCTGTTGTACGTACATAAACATGAACCCCGAGAATTGAACGTTAACAACTTACTAACAACAGACACTTATACCAATGGGCTCACAAACTCACTAACTTTACAAAACTCAAGCTGGCCAAGATCAGTGTCCTCCATACTTCTACACTTCCTGCCTTCCCAACAACACACAAACTTTGTCGGCATTTCTTCACCTGGCTCAGTTCTTTCCACAAACATACAAACAGCTGTAGTATATTGTATATAAAATGATAATTTGTATTTTTAAACTTCATGTTGTATTCATTTGCCCTAAGATAAATTTAGACATGTTATGGCGACAACTAGCAACCTATCAGCCCAGGCAGGTAGAGTTGTGATTACATTGTAGAAGAGCGCGCCAATAATACTGAATTAAACCAAATAAAATTTCAAATTTCATGTCACAAATTTCGTACATCTAAGATCAATTTTTTTTTATTTTTGGAAAATTGTTTTAAATAAAAGTGAGAGCTTTATAAGTTTGAAGTTGGCATTGCAAGTTTCAAGGAAAAACGCTATAGTTGTGTTCCAAAAATTTTCTAAAAACTCAAGGCGCTTTTCTTCAAATTTGGAATTCTATCAATGCTTCTAATATATTGGTGCTAGAACTATACATTATATTGAAATAGAACTTTAGAGTCAAGCTTTACGCTTATGTTCCCCTAGAACCTCCAAAAAAAGAACCAATTTTCCCAGGGAAAATTTTTCAATTTTCCAAATAAAAGTGATAGGCATTTCTATATGAAGATAGTATACGAAGTTTAAAGAAAATACCAAGTTTATGCTTTCTACGATTTTTCCTTTTTGAGATATTTTGTTCAGACACATACACACACACAGACCATTAACAAAAAACATTTTTGTCCTACTGTGGGGGACGTCAAAACATGTATTTCCGGTGAATAGACAATTTCGAAAATTTGACACGCCTGTAATTACTTCCGCTTATCAGCAGTTAAAGTAAAAATGGGACTGATTATTTTCTCTTGCAAAAATAAAAGCAGATTATTCTGTACGTATCAAAGTTTTGAATTTGAGATTTTATCAGAAATATATACGTTATTGAGATCCCGCATATTTGAATAACATGTATCATTCTGTTATGTATCATTCTGTCTATAACATACATTATTGTATTAAGATCAAATTAATTATGTATTAAGAAATCCATTTAATCTATTTCTGTTTACGGATGAAAAACAAATGAACCAAATCTTATTTTATTATTATCTCGACCTGAAATGAAAGAAATGATCACAGCATCCGGGGAAGAATTAGTCTCAGTATGTACCTAAACTTTCTAATATTCTATTGTCCAATAAATTATAGTATACCCTGTATACTGTCCGTGGACATCCAAATATTTTTTTTAATGTATGCAGCGATTGTATACCTTGACTTAAATAATAAAACTACATTTATAAATATAACTGAAATAATCTGAATAAAGTTATATCATAATAAATTATTGTAGAGATGATGTCCTGCATTGCCGGTTAATATTTTCAAACGTAAAATTTATTACTTATAAGTCATAACTAATTTATTAACTCTTTAAAAAAAAAATATTTTTTTTTTTTACTTTTTACTTTCTCTAACTTCTGTTACAGGAAGTATTCTAATCGTATCAAATTTTCGAAATCAAAGTTTTCACCGGATATACACGTTTTGAGGTCCTCTGAGTTAGAAAAAGTGGTTTTTAGAAATTGGTCTCCGTATGTGTGTATGTGTGTGTGTGCACGTATGTGTGATCAGCATAACTCAAAAAGCAAAAATCGCGGAAATTTCAAACTTGATAGTTCGTTTTCAGTGTTAACATGGAAGTTGTCAATACGGTATTGAACAAAATCGGTTAACCGGAAGTAACAATTTACTAAATAATTTTTTTTTTAGTTTTTTTTTGCAATTTCCTCGAAAATGGCTTCAAAGATTTTCCTAGAACTTGATATATCAACTATACATGTAAAGAGCTACAACTTTTATCTGAAACATTTCTCCAGGAAAATTCATTTGAGGACACTTTTGCGGGAGGAATTGGGGATGTTTTCCTCTAAAGTGCTACTTCAGTTTATTATACAATTCTATCATCTGAATAACATTAATTAGAATTAAATGTGTTGTGACAATTCTAAGTTTAAAAAAAAAAAAAAAATCGGTTGACCGGAAGTGGAATGTTACTGAAGGGATTTTTTCCGGTTTTTGAGTTTATCTCGAAAACAGCTCCAACGAGTTTCTTTATATTTAACATTTTAATTACCCATATAAAATGCTACAACCTTAGTTTGAAACAATTTCAGAAAAAGTCAATTAAAGAGAGGTTTTTTGGGAGGGGTGGGGTTATGTTTTTCTCTAAAGTATTATTTCAGTTTATAATAATATCATTCTGTCATCTGCTTAATATTAATTACAATGAAATATGAAGTCAAAATTCCGAATTTAAAGGAGATTGGTACACCGGAAGTGCAAATTTACTGAACAGGTTTTGCATTTTTCTGAGGTTTAGGTATGGGTGGAGCTTAGTATGATGTCAGAGGTTCCAGAACTAAATTGCCAAGTTATTATACTGTGGATGTAATATCTGGACCATAGCCCTCGCACGGCAGAACTAGCACTGGACCTCAGCTACTGGTGTTCTACAAGGCTATCCAATTAATGTAACAGCTATTGTACTGAGATCTAATATGTAAAAAGTCAAGAAAATATGCCAGTCGGCGGTAGTAAAAACAATCTATATTATAATTTGGAGTATTGTAGACAGAATGTTGTGTAATAGTAAGGCTGTTTAATATTGATAGTGAATGGTCTGTGATCACATCACAGTTTTCAGACTGCGATCGCACGGCCACAATGAATAAAGTTGTATGACGCATAATTAATTAAACAGAACGTTGGGTGTAACCCCCTGTTGGCCGTATTACATTCAGAACACGAACTGGGAAACATCCGTCACCACACCATCATCTCTTGTCCATTTAGTGCTGAACTATTATAGTGGCTGTGTATAAGAGACATATCTTCGCATCATTTCCGTGTACGGGGACAGCATCTTAACTATCTACACAGATCTGTTCAAGAAATATTTGTGTATGATATACGTACATATTAACAATACAATAAATTCTAGTTCTATATAGAATTAGTTGGAATTATAATGTGGGAACAAAATTGACCAGTCTTTTGAGAAATGTATATTGTTCTTAACATGAACTGTGCGCAGACAGTCTGAAATGCAGGATATGTTTAAAAATTACACCCCATGTTCAGTATGTTTATTATTTCAAAAATTAATTAATAAAAGAATTTCTGTAGGTATTGCAAAATAAATGGCCATTCTTATTCTTAGAACTTAGTTAACTCTACATAAAAAATTTGTTTATATTCACTTGTATTCAGAACACACGTTCAATGCCTTATATTAGCATTCTATTGTTCATTCCAAAGTTTAATCTTTTTTGAGTTGTTCATTAATTTACTATTAAGGTATATTGAAAGCATTGCTGAAAATTCTAAGTAGGAAGAAAATTGATTAACCGGAAGTGCGAATTTCAGAAATTAAGTAATACTTAATTTAGAACTTAATAAAGAAGGAGTGTTTCATACAAAATTTTTGAGTAATGGATTGAGGAGATTTGTGCATTCCTTCATGAATTTAAACTTGGCCACATAGCTGTTGAAAATATCCGTAATATTTTGGCGACAGTACTCGCTAGCAAAAAGGAAATCACTTTTTCCATCAGTTTTGTCCAGAATATTTCAACCTCGAAGACAAAGAAGAAAAAGGTTGTAAATCATTATTTAACTGACATTAGATAAGTTTTGGCCTGAAACAGAATCTCAGGGGAATCAAATTTCATTGCATGCTGCCAGCAAAATAGCAAACACATGTTGGGTACATACGCTTCAACAGTGGCCTGCCAACTACCCGGTAAAAAAATCTTGACTCTTGGGTTCCACATGAGTTAGAAGGTCAGTCACAAGAGCAATGTAATAGAAAGTGCATTTTCCTTTTGCGATAAGAAATAAATCTTGAATGACATTTTGACCGATCAAGGTAAATGAACCGCCTAAAGGTACTCTTAAACCAATATTGTATGAAATCCTTAAATCAGCAATCTATTATGAAAGAAGCTCTCCACCATAATGTTGTTTAAAGCTGGTGAAATTGCTGATGCACTGTCCGACTGCACAGAATTTGATGCTTTGCACTAAAAGTTATCCATCAATAAAGTCCAGCATTAGTTTAATGATAAAAGCCAAGCCCCAAATGGCCTCTCTGAAATTGAGGGATGTTGAGTATCAGCCTTCTCATTTACCAGATCTTGGACTACATTTTAATTGTTTGTCAGACATTTACACCTCTTTCTTAGAGGAATAAGTGTACAATCGAGAAGCTAAAGCAAGGATATTCAAGATTTCATTGACTATCGTAGTGTCAACTGTTTTTTAGACTGTACAAGACCTCGTAAATCTTTGCAAAAATATATATAAACTAATAGGTCTTTTTTGGATTAAATAATTAGATAATTAAAAATATATATTTAATATTAATGTCAATTAATAAATAAATAGTTAATAATTTGGCAATCTGCAAAGTACAGGAAGCCAAAAAAAAAATTGTTGTCGGTGTTCATGTTTCACTGCCGCTGCAATAAGGCCAATTGCTTTGCTTGTTACCAGCAAAACAAAGGCTATCTTTGAAGAGCCGGAAGAAGATATAGTACAAGCTTATCCCTTAACATTGTTGTCTCTCCTGGATAAAGCTCTGATTCGGCTTTCAAAGTTCTTACATCCGACAGAGAAACTTGACGGAGTTGAAGTATTTAGGGGATTTTTTGTTATATGGAGGAGGAATTGGGTGCCGCGAGTGCGAGACTAAATTGAAGTACGATGTCTTTCTGGCGGAGGTGGTTGTTACTGACTATGTGTTTTGATGAAATAATAAGTCGAAGGGCACATGATACCCACAATTTTCATGTTCTCAGACATTCTAGCCGTTAGAAGCATCACTTCGTATCAAATCAGTTTAAGGATAGTATGTTTTTTTGTGCATCCTGGACTAATAAGAGAAGCTATATTCAAACTTTCAGGACAAAGGGGGATATGAATTGCCTTTCCCCGGGTAGGCTCAAAAAAAGCCTGAGACAAATCTCAAGATTAGTGGCTGGACCGCCAGTCAGAGACGCTTGGATAAAATTTATCAGTAAGTGTTCAATGTAGTGTGCAAAGAAGTCACTGTGTCATTGTGATTAGGCTTGCTTGCTGCGACTTTGGCTCTTCGGGAAAATGAAAACCACCGCTGCAAACTTCACGCAGGAATTGCTCTCCAGACTTACACTCTGATTAATAGCTCGCACTGGATAGTGTACTTTAGAAAATTTGAGTGTCACAATAGACCCACACTTTAGGTTTTTTAGCTAATTAATGATCTATAAAATCTAAAGAATTAGTGCGCGGTTTTTCACTGAGAACTAGCCGACTCTGAAGAGTTCATTAATGAGGAATACGGCGTTCAGATGATTAATGTATTTCTTTGAGATGGCAATTCAAAAATATATTCACTACATGTGTTTAATTACAGTGCAGACTATCACAATCAATCTGAAAGAGCAAGCAGTAACTTTTAGGAGAATAGAGTAGAAAGCTGGTTGAATATTGCTAATACTAGTTCAGATTACCGCTACGGGTCGTCTCAATCGGCATATGACAAACCTGGCTGTCCTTAATTATGGTGTTTTTATAGATAAATGATTGCACTGAATTAATACAAGAAATTAATGGCCTTAGGTTGCATACTGGTCACAAAAATTAACCTTGTATATTAATTAGAAATTTATAGCCGAGCCAATAAGATATTCTGATGAAGTGTTCATTATTAGGAACAGAAATGTCCAGGACTATGCCGCCTATGCACCCGCAACATTTCTATGAAATATAACTTATAAATATTTGAATTTGTTATTGTAAGACAAAAATAGAATGTGACAGCTGGACTCAGACACTCCTAAGATTTGTCTTCCTAAAGTAAATTTATTTTTTACTTTCTCTTACTCTAGTTAAAGGAAATATTGCGATCGTGTCAAATTTTCGAAATAATATAGTTTGAGGTCCCCTGAGTACGAAAAAAATGTTCTTAGCGAATTGTCTGCGTGAGTGTGTGTGTGTGTGCGTGTGTGTGATCAAAATATCTCAAAAAGGAAAAATTACAGCTTAAACTTGTTATTCCGTTTAGATGCCACCATCGCATCTGTCACCAAGGTTTCGGGCGATATCATCAATCTGAAGTGCAGTTTTATTGTTCTTCAATTTTACGCGATTTTCTTTAAACATATCTATCTTTCGTATATTATTTATATAACTAAATGCATATCGAGGGAAAATTGAATTTTTTTTTGTTGCAGTAACGCAGGTAGAGAGCGCATATAATATTTGCATATAATTTGAATTTAACGTCTCAGATTCATCAGAACTGAGACATCAGAAAACAATTTTGTTCAGAATACAATAAAAAAAGGATAGCTTTATATGTCTGTGCAGTTAGCACTCCAAGTTTATAGGAAATCTTTATAGCCGTTTTAAAGAAAATTCCAAAAAACTCAAAAACCTGTTTTGTAAAGCCTCACTTCCGGTTAACCGTATTATTTCAATTTTCAAAATTCATGTCAATATTTCAATTTTTCTATCAAATGTTATTAAAAGTGGAAATTTAGAGGAAAGCATAACGCTAAAGGAAAACACTTATTAATGTCGTACTTTTCTCATTTTTGAGATATTTCGTTAGTGTACACAAATACACACACAGACGATAAGGTAAAAAAAAAAATTTCCGTATTCAGGTTAGGTACCTCAAAATATGTATTTCCGGTGTATTACTATATTCGAAAATTTTGCACGATCCAATACTTCCTGTTAGTAGTACTAGGAGTAAGAGGAAGTAATAAAAGTCGCCTTCAGTACTCGGACTGTGACGACAACTCGACTAGTGATTTGAATTTTTCTGATTGGGTCCGGCAATATCTGTGTAACATGCTTCTATTTATTATTCTAACCGGTTACGGAATCTCCTCCTGTGTCACATTGTTGTTTATCAAGTTCATGTTGAAGAGGTGACCTCAACTTAAAGTTTCTGTCACATACCACACTATAATCAGTTGAATCGACTGACTTAGGTGAAGCCGTGCTTCGTAGAGATATATTTAAATATAAACAGGAAATCCTGTAGGGTGGCCGGAAATACATATTTATTTATTTATTTATAGTATTTAAAACAGTTTAATTGGTCGCCACTTGCTCAGTATACAAAACTATTTTACATGAGAATGGCGCACCCAGTTGATATGTTTTACTACGGCCCCATCATCAATCCAGGTGTACCATGCAGGTACTACCGTCTGCAGGTACGAAATACACTATGTGAGTGTTAACAGTTGGCTGGTCGAGGCAATTCACAATTAAAGATTTCATAAATTCATATATTCGATTGATGGCAAAATTAATGGCACATACATATTACGGCAGTGTATCTTTCATTTAGCACCATACTGGCACAATTTGTTTAAGTCGTCACATTAGTATAGTAATATCACTTTCTTTTACTTCTAATTAGAGCAATTAGTGCGATGCCAATCACGAATACATGTTTTGAGATCCACTTGAGTTCGAAAAAAATGTTTTTAGCGGAATGGTCTGTATTGTGTGTGTGCGTGTGAACATATATTTCAAAAACGAAAATACGAAAGATTTCTAGCAAAATTTACCAACCGGAAGTGCGACTTTACTGGATGATTTTTTTTTTTTCAGTTTTCTCATTTTTCCGCCAGTCACTTTTAGTTGAAACATTTCTCCTGGGAACAGTAATGTTATGGTTTCCTCTAAAGTACCACTCAAGTGACGTGGAATTTAAACAAGACTGTATATAAGAAAAAAAAATTAGCATATTTAATAAAGATGTTTCTTTTCGAAAGTAACATTATGCAGCCAAACATCTGGGGCGCCAAAATTTAGGGGCGCCATTTTGGTTGTAAGAGTGAGAAAAATATTGATGCGTTAAATACTCAATTAATAGAAAATTTCACATATCGATTTTTTCGTTCGCTAAAAATTTACAGTGCCTAGCGTATTTATATTGGTTATGTCTAAAAGCTAAAAATATTTACACTATTATTGAAAAATTAACTCAGAATTTGTAAAGGACGATGGTTGAACTTGTTTGTACATGCATATACTTCTCTGAACAGAATAGCATTAGCACGCGAGCAGTGCGCTGCTTCAGCTTCAGTGCGTAGACTTGCTTAAACAAATATAAGATTCTTAAGGGGCGGCAATTTATCTTATTGTCCGGGCGCTGCATTATGTCAACTAAACATTCTAAAAGTAGGTGCCTGGATATGTTGGCATTGAAGGGAACGAGATGGCCGATGCTCTGACAAAGATAGGCGCTACATCCCCGCTTCTACGACCTGAACCTTCTTCTTTTTTTGGGGTCAGCGACCAGTTTTTCTTGGAAGAACTTAAGAACGAGGAGGAGTAAAGAGGTCTCAACACCAGGACTCCCCTCCCCGGACTGTGGCAGGCCAAGATCTGCCTTGGGAAATTATAACCAAAGGAGATCGAAGGCCTTCATCCGCCTTAGTAAGAACAAACTCTGCATTCTTAAGGGTTTCCTCGCGGGGCATTGTCGACTGAGTGGACACCTGACGAAGCTGGGTTTGGAGAGTGACAGCACATACACGTTCTGTGGGGAGATGGAGAAAACTCCATTACAACTCCTAACAGACTGCGAGGCTGCCACCCAGAGAAGATTTAAGAACATTGGAATATGCCCTCCCTACAGCCCGTCATTAGGATTCCTTAAGGATCATAACTCGATGGTTGGTGTTGTGGACGGTTTTCGCCTGGCACATCTGTTTGGTGTACTGTGAGCAGCCTGCGGCACCCAGGGGGCATGGCACAATAGATGGTAAAGGTCGCAGTACGAAAAAAAAAACATTCTAAAGAACACAATGGTTGTCCATCACATTCTTTGCACCCTCCAGAGATACCTGCTTTGTTTTTCTTAAGGCAACTTGACATCCAAGTTTATATTTGTCATTTTTGTAACAAACTGTGCCTCTTCCACTTTTGTCTAATTTATAATGTTTGTGTTTGTTTATAGAAATTAAAATGTTTTAGGACAGTCACGGCTTTCTCTCAATCCTTTTAATATAATTATATATATTACAAAATGACAATTTTTTCGTTTAAATTTCAAATTTTACGTATTTGTCTTAACATAAGTATAGAGGTGGTGGGAGATAATTACCAACCTACTGATCTTGGCACATAGAGAAGTGACGATTACATTATCGCCCAGTAGAGCGCTCTAAAAACATTGAACCAGCTACTACATATCAAATTTGAAATTAACGCAACAAATTCTGCACAACTATTCAAAATAATTTTTTTTTGGAAAAATGTATAAAGTAAAAGTAGTAAGTTTTTATCTGTAAGATGAGCATACCAACTTTAAAGAAAATTGTTTCAGTCGTTTTCAAGAAAATTTAAAAAAAAAACTCGCAAACCTATTCTATACAGACGCACTTTCGGTTAACCGATTTTCTTCAAATTTGGAATTCTAATGTGTGTTAATATTAGGTAGGTGGTAAAACCATATACTTATTATACTAAAATCGTACTTTAGAGGAAAGCATAACGCTAAGTGTTCCCCCAGCCACCCGCGAAAAATCAATTTTCCCATGAAAATTTTCAAATAAAAGTGACAGGTATTTATGTGTGTAGAAAGTAAACGAAGTTTAAAGAAAATCGTTGGAGCCATTTTTGAGAAAATCACAATAAAACCGGAAAACAAATATTCCTTAAAGTCGCAATTCCGGTTTGATGGATTTTGCCTGAAATCTTTGTATTTCGCACGGTGTGGTACCTAAACGGAATACCAAGTTCACAGAATTAAGCCTGCTAAATTAATTTAAGCTTGCTCATCATATAACGAGAAATACACATTTGGCGGCAGTAGAAGAAATGTACGTATCTTCATGCTGCGTATATGTTTTCCCTTCGCGTTAGTAAATACGGAAATAATAGCAAAAAACAATTATTAAATTAAAATCTAAATCAATTAGAACTGTTTTCCAAGTATTAATTTAAAGAAGAAAAAAAAAAATGACGTGGTGTTTTTGGCTTAGTCAAAGTGTTAAATGTTGTTTTTTCCTGTTAATTTTCGGCGATTTTCTAGATAAAGGCAGAGTAACAGGTTCTTAAATTCTTGGTATCCTCCTAGCTGCACAGGTAAAACTTTATTTTAAGGGATTATAGGAGGAGCTGGAGGTGTCACGGTTTCTGTCACAAGGTCATTTTTATTTTTACTGCTGTCCCACACTCTGTATATTATTGAAGGAAAGTATGTGTTTCATGATAAATTCCAGTTTGACTGGAAATTTTATCAATTATAACTTTGTAAATTGTAAAAACACGAGAAATTTTCCCACCAAATTTGGTAAGATGTGGAAATATTGTAAATCTTGTCCAATTTTTGAAATTAAGTTTTCACCGGAAATACATGTTTTGAGGTCCCCTGAGTACGAAAATATCTTTGGAACGAGAAATCACAGTATTTTTTTCAGTTTTTTTCACACTTTTCTTTAAACTTCGTATACTTTCTGCATACATAAATACCTTTCAGTTTTATTTAAAACATTTTCCCGGGAAAATTGATTTGTTTGGAGGGAGTTCTTGGGGGAACAGTAGCGCGTTATGCTTCCTGTAAAATACCACTTCATTATAATGTATGGTTTTTACCACCTGCATAATATATTAATGAAGCATTGATGGTATTTTAAATTTGATGAAATTCGGCTAACCGAAAATACGGCATTACAGAATAGATTTTGGGATTTTTTCGCTACTTTCTCGTAAACGGCTGCAACGATTTTCTTTATACTTAGTTATGCTCACTGCATAGATAAAAAACGTATCACTTTTATTTGAAACATTTCTTCATTAAAAAAAAAAATTGAAGTGTTTTTGGGCCTGTGAGAGGGCACTCCGAACAAGCCTGCTTGAAGGTATAACTCGTACACCTTCTTTTTATAGCCAGCCAATCTAAAAATTATAACTTTAGACAAATTTTTGAATTAAATTGTTTTAATTGTATCAGATTTTTTTTTTAATTACTGAGACTAGCGCGGTCTAGTGAAAAAAGGATTAAATAAAAGCAATTATTATAAAACTAATCTAATAGAGACTCAAATTTGAGATATTGAAATAAATAAGAGAAATCAACTAGTGACAGGCTGCAACAAGTTGACAACATGATGCCTACTGTTGACAAAATAGAACTAAAAACAGTGGTGAATATACAACAGCTCCGTGTTATTTTAATAAAATTTATAATAATTTAAAAAAAAATAAAATATCTAAAATTCCTATGGGACAATTTGTAAACAATAAGTTGAAATGTAATATTAAAATTAACATCAGTTTTATTACAAATTTATATTGACTTACTTTAGGTGAAAATGAAGAAGTTCGGAAAGAAGTTTGTCGACGATGAGAATTTTCGGCGATTGTAGACGATGTTTGAGCTAATGAGAATGGTGGAGACCGAACCGGGCGCCGTACCGTGAAGTTGTGTGAGCACTGACAGCCGGCGAGCAGTTCGTTACGACTAGACGCCCTCTGGTGGGGGTTCTCTTTACCGCACTTCAATCACACGTAAACAGCTTCCTTAGCAATCAGTACTATTTGTTTCGGTTAATTATGTAATATTTGTTTATCGTTTAAGTTTTCATTATCATATTTATATCATTTCTAATCTAGAGAAAATACTTGGAAAAACAAAACGCGGCTGCACTACATTGGGTTACTACATCATCCACAGCATATCGTCACATAAAAATTAAAAAAAAAAAAAAATCTGGAGTGAAACACTCACACACTTGCTCTTATTCTAATTAATGTAATGAAATCAAGAAACTTTCTTTAAAATTGCAACGTTACGATATCTAGTTGGGCTGGCCATAAAAATGGTGATGGGGATTTTACTTTACCTGAGCGGCCTTATGGTGGCGCACTCTATATATCAAAACCAAGAAACCTTGTGTAAATTTAAATTTAAACTAACTGACAGTCCTTCGATATCCCTCTAAAATCAATTTTTTCAGTTCACTAATACCAATTTAAATTCAAATAAAAATGATACCTTTTTATTATGCAGCAAGCAGACCAAGTTTAAAGAAAATCGTTGTTACCTTTTTCAAATAGTTTCAAATAAAAGTGATAGGTATTTATGTATTTAGATGGCTAGGGTGGGATCCTCCTTACCTTTTTGTGGTCCCGTGCCAACCCTTGCCGTCACTAACAGGTTCTGCAATAGACAGATTAGACTTTGAGAGACGAGAGTTTTGGAGAAATATTGGGAGGGCACGCAGCGGTGCATCAAGACTAAAAGATTCATCAAGGGGTCTAAGCAGGGGGGTCTCCTGTCCCTTAATAGGATAAGACTGAGGACCTTAGAAGGTGTAGTGACTCGACAACAGGGGGACTAGTCATATGCATAATATAGGGAGGACATTTAGTCCAATATGTCAGAATTGTATGATGGAGTTAGGGAAACGGTGTATCACTATCTATGTCAGTGCCTCCGTTTCGCTGGTACTAGGTTACGTATATTTGGAAGGGCATCACTCTCGCGGGATTGACTGGGAAGGTTGGGGTTGAAAGATATTGCAGACAAACCGGCAGACTACCTAGGAAGATTAACTAGGGGGATGGTTTGGGGGGATAAAAGCCACATAGACTTAGGTCCCAGGCCGATAGGCACTCAGATTTAATAATAATAATAATATGTAAGGAAGGGATTAACTCAGTGGTTAGCGCACTGGACTCCCTCGCGGAGGACACGGGTTCGAGTCCAGCTGTGCTGCCCTTAGATGTTTTCTTCCTAGGAGCCCTTACAGCTCACTGTCCAGTGATGGACAGTGTGGTCTGTAACGAGAGAACGCCTTAGATGTTGACACGCCTCAATTAAAAAAAAAAAAAATCTGTATGTAGATAATACACGAAATTGTTAGAAAATTGTTGGAGCCGTTTTCAATTTAAACATGAAAAACTATAGTAAAGTCGCATTTCCCGTTCATGGATTACCCGAAATCTTCGTGAATGATGCGGTGGTAGTACCTTAATGGAATACCAAGTTTTGACTTTTCTGCGACTTTTCCTTTTTGAGTTATTCTTTTAACACACACACACACAAACATACTTACAGACGATTTGCTAAAAACAATTATTTCGTTCTCAAGAGGCTTCAAAACATGTTTTTCCAGTGAAAACTCAATTTTGAACATTTCGCACGGTAAACAACACGAGAAAATAAAAATCGTTTTTTGCATAATGTATTCAGCAACTAGATGGTGGTGTGTACGTACAATAGCTGGTATAATTACATAAATATTCACAAAAAATGTTAAAATATTTGTATATCTTTTTAAGCAAAAGAGGAAAACATTGATGAAACACGTATAAAATATAAAAGAATTCATCTTTCACAGGCTGATGAAGTCATACTAAAAAGAGTAGTTGAAATAATTTACACCTACTGGCTCTCGTCCAAACAAATGAAAGTTTAAATTTCCTAGTGAATCCCAGAATAATTAATTCTGCCAAGGTTGCCAAATGTTTTCCATCTATTCCGATCTCGTCAAAAAAAATTTAGTGGTCAGCCTGAGTTAATGCCGCGAGAATCAAGCCATAATCGACGGACGTAAAATTCCCTCTCACCATACTCTTGTCTAATCTTTTCTTTAAAGAAGCATTTGCATTTATTTTACCTAGTCTGCTTAATTTGGTTTATTTTCTTGGCCTAGTTCAATAACGAACGAACGGGATCTATAATCCAGTTCTTAGTCTGGTAAAAGGCAATGATGTCGGCAAATCATGTAGAACCTTCATCGTCAACTGCGTACACGTTCCTTCACACACGTACAGCAGCCCTTCTCTGCCATAAATTCCATTATTCGATGTTTGATATAGTTTGGCGTGTTACAAGGAGTATACATTCCGGGCAGCTACCTATTATAAACACATGGGGAAAATAAATCATTCTCTTTGCCACATTTACGAGAGGGGGCCCAATATCTCCTTAGCTTGGCTACCATCTCCAGAAACACCATTCACTGGAGTCATAATTAGTATATTCAGTTTTAGGGCATTGGTCCATTCTGATCCGGAAAGAAGTGTTTTATGGGGGCAATAAAGAGATTATTAGCTTTCAGGTTATCGTGAAAGTGACGCACTCTGATGCCTTGCCATTTTTCAAAAGCTCCATCATGCACACTGTCTGATTTTCTTACTACTGGATCTAATCTTCTTGTTCTTGCAAGTCCACATTTAGACGTTACACGCATACACAACTGCTTCTGCCTTGTAGTCCGAAACAGGATTGAAAGATAGAATCAGAAACTGTTGCTGACCAGTGATTGTATGTAATAATGATTATGACGTACTTACTATTTATTACTGCATTAACAAATTTTCTTTAAACTCGGGATTTCCACCAACCTTTCCCTAATTGACCCTAATTTCAGTATAAATAAATATAGGTTATGAGAAGAAATACATTGTCATTTCTAGTGAGTGAAAAACCCCATGTTAGCGCTGTCATCAGCCTCAAACTACTGGTCCAATTTAGAGTTAAACATTACGTGAACGAAACCCCAAGAATCTCCAATAAATCTGGAGTTGAGATAGTGGGCGCTACGGTTCAATCCCCATACTGATATACCTTTATTTATAAATGAAGCCTAACTAAATATGTAGTAAATATTGCAATTATAAAGAAAATATATCTATTAGAACTGCAATCAAAAGGAAGTCTTATAAATGATTTACAGAAGATTTAAAAAAATCTGGTGTGAAACACTCGCAGTACTCTCTCTTATTCCAATTCAGTTACATACTTTCTAGTTTATCGAACTCTAATATATATAGCTTCTTGTT
The DNA here is from genome assembly GCA_011037195.1 of Triatoma infestans. Lineage (NCBI taxonomy): Eukaryota > Metazoa > Arthropoda > Insecta > Hemiptera > Reduviidae > Triatoma > Triatoma infestans. The sequence continues at coordinate 66,515 of JAAEAF010003642.1, read as the reverse complement.
GTGGTGGTTGGTTCCGCAGAGCCTGAAGGCATCAGAGACATTTTCCGTGGTAGATGATTCATTTTGTGGTCATCGACCGGTTTCGGGCGTTCGCCCATCTTCAGGATGCGTTTTTAGCAAAGGGGGACAACACAGACTGAGCGAATCTGGTGTCACACTGTCGAAAACGCACCCGAAGATGGGCGAACGCCCGAAACCGGTCGATGACCACAAAATGAAGCAGGCTACCTCGGAAAATGTCTCTGATGATATACAGCTTCTTCTTATCATAATTTATTTCTTTAATTGCACTAATAATTAGTTCGATTCCGTTTTTTATGTTATTGCGAGAAACTAGATTATGATTGAATATGTAGCTCTTGCGTAAATTTCCATTTTTATAGTAATCTTTCAATAATTTTTGGACTTAAAATTAAGGAAAATATAATGAATAGCTAAAAACTAAGGTCTAACCAAAGTTTTTCAACTGAATATTATAAATTCATAGTCAAATATGAATCACATTATGTTTTTGGAGAAATTTTTATGGGTGTATAACATCAAATTTATTTTGTTCTATTAGTATAAAAGGTCAAATACAAAATGGTGCGGACATCTTGCATTTCAGCCTAATTCTCTTATGCTTTCTTTTTCAGCAATAGAATGAAAACTCTGAATTTTTTCTTTACAACTCACATTAATTATATAAAACAATAAATATGTTAGTAATAACTGGTATTTTACCCGTCGTAGCATGCATATTCATTTGGTTCCTGACCGGTTTCGGATTTTCATCTATCGTCCGAGCGAATTCACTAAGTTCGTGTAGGGCAGTGATGACAAATCCATGGCACACGCGCCAAAGATGGCACGTTTCAACCGTGTTATTATATCTAACACATTTAAATATTTTCCAAATACAATTTTTTTTTTTTAAATGAAAATCTTGACAAAGCTCAATTAACGGAACAGTTTTATGCAGTTATTCGATCAATAAGTAACGAATTTTCTGAAGGATTTGGAGAATTTAGATAAATTGAAAAAACTTCAAAATTAATTTTATTCCCGGACACAATATCGATAGGAAAACCTTAATTTAGAAATTTTTGGGTGGTTAAATCTGGAAGATATAGAGATGCAATTAATTGAATTCCAATCCAGTTCTATATGGAGACAGAGGTTTATTGATTTGCGGCTTAAGTAGGAAATAATAGAAAGTAATCGATTATCAGGTGTTTTTGGCAATTAAAAGCATACACATGCTTTTTTCTGCCAATTTTACCTTACGACCAAAGAAATACATCTCTAATGGTGGGGGCCAGTTCGAGCAAGAATTGTAATTAATGAGGAGTAAAATTTATAATAAAATAGTACTTTTCTTCTTATTCAATCAAAAAAACGTTATAATATCATTTTGAAATTTCTTTTAGGAATCATGTTTTCATTCATAACTTGTAAAATATCGCTCAAAGAAAAAAACCGTTCAAGTAAATTTTTCTTACAAAAAATAGAGGAATCTATTCTTAAATATAAAACCACCACCCCCATTTTTAAAAAATGAAGTGGTGCCTGTATCTCGCTTCTCGAAGCACCAAAACAAATTTGCAAATAAATTTGGATTTCTAACAAAAAAACTACGGGGACACGTATTTTTTAGGTTTTTCTAGCTATCTTAGTTTCCGAGAAAAAGTCGTTATCCATATACCTTGGGACACCCTGTGTATATGTAACGTATTTCATTTCTCTTTTATCACTCGTTTAAATGTTAATTGTTGTTTTAACATACTTATACATTTTTTTAAATTATACAAGTACATACTATTAAAAGCAACACTTTGTAAAAGTTAAGACTTTTTTGAGAATAGATAATATCTATTGAATAAATAAATCATAGTAAACAGCAAGTAACGTTTAAATAAAATTCCCTTATGAGAAACTACTTGGCACCTTTAAACGTCAAATAATAATATTTTCAAATTTTTGGCACGTTTATCTAAAAAGTTTTGCCATCAAGTGTGTACGTAGTTCACTTCCACTTAATGTTTCTGTTACTGTTTCTGTTTCTGTTGGTTGTGAGCGCAACAGAAACATTAAGTTGAAGTGAACTGCCTACACGAACTTGGTGAATTTGCTCTGACGATGGGTGAAAATCCAAAACCGGTTAGGAAAACTATAAATATGCATGCTACGACGGATAAAATACCAGCTGTAGACCCAACCATATATTCAAAAATGTTAGTAATATCAGAGGCATTTTCCGTGATAGCCTGCTTCATTTTGTGGCACGACCCGATTCGGGCGTTCGCCCATCTTCAGGATGCGTTTGTCAGACAGTGTGATAACACAGACTTGCACAGAGCAAATTCTGTTTACACACTCAATGATTTAATTATTTATGGCTAACTGTCTGACAAACGCATCCTAAAGATAAGCGAACGTCCGAAACCGGTCGATGACCACAAAATGAAGCAGGCTGTCGCGGAAAATGTCCGTGATGCTTTCCAGCCCTGCGGAACCAACTACCACAACAATGTTAGTAATAACTTGATTTTTTTACATTTTTTTATAAAAAAAAATTATTGCACAATTTGATAATTTATAAAATACCCACAAAGGGAAAATTAGTAACAAAATTTTTAATTGGATTTTTTATAGAAATAATTAATTATACATAATTAGCCAATCACACTGTGGAACAGAAGGTATGATATATGGGTGAATATTAGGCTAATCAGAAATTTACAATTATCATGTTGACCACGCCCACATTTGACACCTTTACTTCTATCGTGCTATTGGCTAATTATTTCTATGAATAATCTAGTTTAGAATTTTTTACTAATTTTCCTTTTGTAGGTATTTTATAAATTATCAAATTATGCAATCAAAATGTTATATTAAAAAAAAAATGCAAAAAATCAAATTATTTTTAACATAATATTTATTGTTATATATATAATTAATGTGAGTTATTATAATTAAATAATTATTTATTATATATTATATATTATTATAATTAAATAATTAATGTGAGTTATAAAGAAAAAAATTCAGAGTTTTCATTCTATTGCTGAAAAAGAAAGCAAAAGAGAATTAGGCAGAAATGCAAGATGTCCGTCATTTTGTATTTGACCGTTTATACTAATGGAACAAAATAAAATTGATGTTAAATACCCACAAAAATTTCTCCAAGGAATTTATAATATTTAGTTAAAAAACTTTTCTAAGACCTGGAGTTTGTAGATAACTATTTATTATATCTATTGTCCTTAATTTTATAAATGTGGCGCAGCCCACAAATTATTGAAAGTGTGCAAAAAAGATGGAAATCTAAGCAAGAGCTACTTATCAATCAAAATCTAGTTTCTCGCACAACATAAACAAATTTGGTGTGGAACACTCACATGCGACTTTCAGTTTACTGCAAAATTTACTGGCTATTCGTTCCATTATAGCAGTAACACTTTTCAATGTCTAAGTAAATAGGGCTGCTTTTTTTTTCTTCTTGGTTTCAGTGTGTCTTAAAGGTAGATCTTGGAAGGAGCTAATAGTTGAGAACTTTAAATTGCGCAGTGTTACGCAGCGTTGTCAGGCGCCTGTTCTTGAAACTAACTTGTGTAATGTACAACTACCATATCCACCATATCTATAGTCGGAGGTATATGGTTATTAAAAATACCAGATTAAAGAAAAATTTGTGAATTAAAATTGTGCTGTTTGTAATCAGAGAAAGTCGTGTACATGTTTCATACCAGATTATATTACGTGTATACTGAAGTGGAGAACTGAGAGTAACTTCTCTTAAAGTGTTCCACAAAACTTCAGCAAATATAATAATGTGTGTAGAGTGTTTTGGTTGCAAATGTGACGCAGGGTCTCAATACGCTGAATTGTCTACAATTTGTGCAATAACATTGTAATTCACTCGTATTCAATTAATTACTTAACCACCGATCTCTGTAAGTAGTATTATTAATATTGTTGTGTAATAGGGTGATAGCTAGTCTATGGACATCTGAGCTAGCTTAGCTAATGGTATAAACAATTCTCTGCTTCCGTTATCTTTTCTTTAATTGCCACGAAACTTATCTTCACTTTTCTAGGTTAGTTTTTGTTTTCTTTTTACTTTCTCTTACTTCTGGTGAGAGCAGTTCGAAGAAAATGTTTTTAGCTAATGGCTGTGTTGTATCTGTGTGTACAAAATATCGCAAAAACAAAAACTTGCAGGAAGCTTAAACTTGGTAAACCACAACTGACACGAACAAGTTTTCGGGTAAAATCCATGAACCGATATTGCGATTTTACTGAATGTTTTTTTTCTTCAGTGTTTCAAGATTTCACTTGAAAATGGCACCAACGATTTTCACTAAACTTCCTATACTACCTACATATGTAAATATCAATCACTTTTAAACCTTCTTCAAATTTCGACACTTTAAGACTCTTGTAATTATGTATCTGTTCTCCAAGAAATACGTCCATCTAAATAAGATGTTCTGAGGTGATTTGCTGGAGTAGTTATGAGTCCGATTTTGTTACTGGGGAGTCCTTGGTGTGAGATCCGCATATAACTACGAAAAATTATATATGTTAGAAAAGTATTAACAGTTAAAGATGTGCTTCCGTTCCTGTCCACGACCCTAAATAGGCAAGTGAACGTTAAGCCCGCCAGAAAAAATAGGCTTTACTTTAATTCAAACACATATTCTAATGTAAAATATTATTTTAAATCTCTACTTTTATGGACTGTATAATTTTACATAATTTAATTATGATACCTATGCCCCCCTCCACTCAGCATTTGGATACCATAATCATGAATTCTGTTACTGTCAATTTTGCTGTTTGTTTTCTGAATAATCGGAGTAAATGTACAAAAATTATTTTGAATCCAGCATGTGGAGGCCATATTACCCAACATTTAATATTGAGGTTAGTTCTTAAGATTTCCAATAGATCATAGCACTTATTACATTCAATTAGAAAGAATTGTAAACATATAAAGAATTTGAAACGATTTTAACATTGAAACGAGCTACCTTTCTATTGCTCGCCAATCTCTCTGAAAGTAAGTGAGTACTGCACTAAATGATTTATCTTGTCATTTAAAGTAGAGTTGTTTATGGCCAAATACACAGTTTATAATTTTCTTCAGTCCATGTAATAAGTTTAAGTAAGGACAATCTTAAGAGTAAGCCACTTATGCCATTATTCTACCAACAAACACACTCAACAAGTACATAGACATTTACTTTTCTACCAATGAAGTCCTGATTTAGTTTAACAGTTCATATAGCTCGTTCATGGAGAACACGTAGACAGACAAACTCTAGATGTTTATCTAATCTAATAAAAATGAAATTAGAAATTCCATTTAAGTATCACTATTGAATCCAGACATAAAGATTTCAGATTTCCCCCTCCGTGTAAACACGATCCCTTTAAAAATGGCCTATACACGTCCACCCCTATAATTTTATTTGAACAATTTTCTATGAAAATTGAATTTTTTTGGATGGTTCTGAGTGGCTACAACGTTGAACGTCAAGCTTTATTCAAAAATAATGTCATTTCAGATAAAGGCGGTTCTACCAAATTACATAATGGTAATGAAAATCGGTGTTAACTAGAAGTGTGACTGTACAGAATAGTTTTCTGAGTTTTTCAGAAGTTTCTCGTTATTTCAATTGCAATAATCAATACGTGCAATGATTGACTAATTCTTAGTGCATCCAATTGCAACACATGGTTTGAAGCAAGTTACAGGATTAAATCTAGGTTTTTGTGAAAGAAATGTCCAAAATTATGTTATTTTTTTTATTAAATAATTGAAAATTTTTAATTTACAAGTCCTTAATTACAAATTCTGTAATTAACTATATTTAATATATTTATATATATATTTTTTTTTAAAAAAGAATTTACAAAAATAAAAAATATTACTGTTGCGTGACAAATGTTTTCCTTAATCTAATGCATTTCAATTTTCAGATCATCTTTTATTTAGAATATAACGATGTAGAAATAGAAAATGTCCAAATATACAAATATCTAATTCACTGTTGTAATTAATATATATATATATATATATATATGTATTTGATTAATAATGTTTAATTATAAGCCGTATTTTTTTACCATATTCATATATAAAGAGAATATTAAGGTCACTAGGTCATTTGTGCAATTTTCTCTAACAATAATGTGAGATCTCCATCACAAACATTATTAAACGAAATTGTAATAACTTTTTATACATTACTATTATGTACTATAAGTTGTCAAGGTAAAAAAAAAACAGGTGACAAATTTAAAACTAAAATTTCCAATTAAAAAAAAGATAATCACTTTGTGATTCTACAGACAGGTAGCCATTTTTGTTCAAATAGTTTATGAGTATTATCACATATCACATAAAAAGTCCAATTGGTAAGAACGACATCTGCCTTTAGATCGTTAAAAATAAAGCGCCCAATATTCCAGACAATAAAGTTAAAGTTGTTCATTATAAGTGTCCGCTTAAAAGTATTCCAGGAGGGAAGGCAAGAATTGGATATATAGCATTTCCTTGTAAACATTTTGCTAAATTAAGCTTTACAAAGATTCTGTGACACTAGGGCGCTCCGCGAGCATTTATCCCGCCGCCATTGACAGAAAAGGCGACGGCAGGTTACATAAGCAGATTTTTGTCACTTACTACTGAAGGCAGCTTCACTTCCTTTATTGTGATTGTATCAAATTTGCGAAATGCTTCGAGTATTGGGTATGAAAAACAAATCTTTTAACAATTGGAGTTTATGGGACGAACATGCTTGGCGAAAGTTTGGACACCGGGGTGCCTCCCTTTCTATTCATAAAAATAAATAAGTAATTACATATATATCAAATTCACAAAGCTTTTGAGGCGGTTGTGCTGAATGCCTTCTATCTTTCTTTCAAAAAATAAGACAAATATAAATTTGGACTTTTGTCCTGGTCAACCTGTGTCTTTGTCGTTTTCCCTGGATCAGTTTCGATCATTCGCCCGACATCTTGGTAAAAACAAAGTAGAAATGTGATTACTAGTATTATTTAAAAACTCTAGTTACAACACTCAAAATTAACATTTGTTGAAATTCAAATAGCTAAGAAATATATTTCCACATTTGAAAAAATTAGTAGAGCATACGTTTGCAAGAAATAGATTAGACAACGAAACTATCTAGATGGAGACGAGAGACGAATCAAATCACAATTTTCGGGTAAATGATAAAAGCATGGTACCAGTTTGGAGAGGCAGCTTCAAAGGCTTCGGTTACTTTGGAATTTCGTTATTAGCCCGAGAATTCTTACTAGCTTGCTCGTCCTGAGGGCTGGCCACAGAATTTTTGCACAGCAATAAAGTTCACCAGAATGTTCAACTCAAATTTTATATTGAAAATGTTGGTGGGTCTGCAATGCTGAATAACATCTGGTATTTTATCCGCCGTAGCATGTATACAGATTCTGTTCCTGACCGGTTTCGGATTTCATCCATCGTCAGAGCAAATTCACCAAGTTTGTGTAGATAGTTCACTTCAACGTAATGTTTCTGTTACACTCACACTTATTGGTTGTATATATGTGGGGAGGTTATAAGGTTACAAGGTGGTTAGTACGCAGAGTAAAAACCAGCAAACTGCTGGAAAAACAGTCGGCTATTGCGCGGCTCATTATGCTGATGTGAATGTGTGGGAAATACTCCCAATTACTTATACTGGATAAGAGGCAGGCAACGTATTGGGCCTGCTTTAATTTGCGTTCTAGATGAAGCAGCTGTGCTCCAAGAAGACGGGTATACGGTTTTGTCGCCCTCCTTCTGTGACTGCCCAGACATTTTTAATCGTTTTTGTAGCACTAGCTCACAAAATGGCAAACGCCTAAATGGAAATGAGAAAACAATAACGAGCGAATTGAGAAAAGAATTCATCCTTTTAGAAGAGACATAGCATATCACACTTTCTCTCTAACTTCGACATTGCTTCCATATCGAATAAAGTACAAAATTCTCTCTCTCACTCACTCTCTTTCTCTCTTACTCCGCCCTGAAATAGCATCCTAAATTTATTAACTTACTCTTCAGGAAGGAAAATAGCGGCGCACAAAGTAAGCTGTAAGCGGTGTTCAAAAACAATTTGTTCAACTAGACAAACAAAGCAACGTTATAAATATATTATATATAATAGTTGACGGCACACCACTCTTTCTAAAAAAAAAGATAGCTCTAGCTACAAAAAAATATGAAGAAGCTAAATGTGAAATATAACTGTTATAGAAGGCAAATTGGTCAGCCATTTTATATTTATAATTTTTATCATTAGTTTCTTCTTTGTGTATACAAAGATTATTCAAATTTATTTTCTTTTTGTATTTATTTATTGTTTTATTTTATTAAAACTAATTTTTTTTTTAAATTTATTTTAGAGAAGAAAATTTATGAAGGGAAGTGACAAGTAAATATAAAATATCACAATATTTGAAGCCACACTAGTTGATTATATTACAATATTGGTTTTCAGTCATAAACTGTGATATATATATATATACTTATCACAGTTTATATATTATATAGGATGGCAATTTTAGCTTGCACCACCCACTTTTCATGCAAATTACGCAAGAAGGTAAAATATTTCAAATGATATCCTCCTTAAATCCATTTTCGCTCCACCCCAAGGATTCCAAATATTTGAATTAATTTTTTTTTAAGCTGCAGAAATAAGAGATTTCCAAACAAACTTTCTCATTTCAAATTGGGCTACAGACATTTTTTGTTTTCATGAAAAGTAGTTATTGAACGGGAACAATCCAATGAATATTCGCCTGAGTTATTCAGTTTTGAAATAGGAGAAATTTTTGTTTTAATTTTCTTCACTTATTCTTTATTTTGTTTTTAAACATTATTTTATGGAGTGCTGAATGTAAAATTTACGAATAATGGATTATTGAATAGATGGAATTTCCGAATATGGGCAGATGAAAACCCAGATATTACATAGAGACGAGAGAATAATTTTGATAAATGTGTGGTGAAGCCTAATAGAAGATCAACATATAGATCCGTATTTTTACAATGAAACATTGAACGCAGATAGGTATCTTCATATTTCATAAGTGAAGTTTTCCCAGAAACTGTTTTGAAAATGTCCCTCCTCTAGCACGCCGGCAAATGATGTACAAGGGTGGATGTCCAGCACAGAAAGCGTGCATACTAAGGCTTATTTAGATCATACCTTACCGGGATAAATGGATTGATACGCACGGTCCTATTCAGTGGCCCAACTGCTTTCCAGACCTGATGCCTATGGAGGGATATCTAAAAAATAAAATTTTCAGACACATGTAATTCCACTAAAACCCTGACACCAATGTAGAAAAACTTAAAGAAAGAATTTCTGCAAAATCCGTCCTGATTCTATGAGTGCAGTCAATGAAAACTCGATAAAGAGGACATGTTAATGATGGTGCCCATTTTTAATAATTAATTTGAATATGTTTTTGCCTTATTTGATAATAAACTCAAAAAAACAATGTGGAATCATAGCAACCAGTCAGGGCATTTCTCTCTTCACTCAATAATTGAATATCTTAGGCGAATATTCGATTTTTCTCGTTTAATAACAATTTTTCATGAAAAAGAAAAATCTAGTTTAAGAATGAGTGAAAAAAAATAATAGTTCAAGTTGAAATAAGGAAGTTGGTTTTGAAATCTCTTATTTTTGCAATTTAAAAAAAGAAATTGCTAACATATTTGGAATCCTTGAAAAAATTGAGTACGTTATCATTTGTTTTGTTTTTTATCTGGTGAACTTTCCTACAAGACAAGTGGGTGGTATGTTAAAATTGTCATCCTGTTTACATGAAACCTATATTAAATACAAAATATTCTTTACATTTACAAAACTAACAGTCATTAGATAGAAAATTATATCAATGGTGGTCCTCTGATCATGTCGGCCCCTCCCACTAATTACATCACCATTTATTTATTATCTTATTCTACATTTATTTCAGTATTTATATATAAACATTTACATTATCACAAAGTAATAATAATTATAATAATAATCCAGATTGGTAGATATATAAATATATATATATATTTACAAATATACATGAGTAAGAAGATAATACTAGTTTAATATATATGGCAGTGTTACCGTCATTATTGTAACAAAGATATTCACATTTAATACGTTGGCTATGCTGGAATCTTTTAATCTATTAAATCTATTCTTTGGTTTTTCAGTTGGTAAAGAATTGACGATTATCGGATCTTCTCTTTCTACGGCCGGACATCCAAACCAGAATTTGGATGATTGCATCGCTTTTTCATTCATGACACGCATCTTGAGATCGTTAAACTTCCAAAAACCTGTTCCTTTGAAGAAATATGTTGCTCCTGCAGAAAAAAAAGAAGAAGAAGTTAAAATCCTGAATGGTTTGTACACTTCTGGTATGGAGATCTATTGCAAACAAATATAGGTTAATGAGTAAGAATTCCTGAATTAAAAAGTCATGGAGATCCCACTAGAGTATTCTTCAAAAATCCTGTGGCCGTTAGATTGATAAATTTATAGCTTTTATTAAAAGAAGACGGAAATGGCTCGTCAATGCTTTGTTGGCTGCCGATTCGACTTCTCGGAGAAGAAAACCGAAGCGATTTTCATTGTAAGAGTAGCTATCCAGAGTAAACAAGCAAGACTGGAGAACTGGGTGCCGGGACATTATTAGGGACATTGCAAACTGATCCCACTTGAGAGCTAGGAGAATAATACTGAGTATTGGGGGCGGAAACTCTAGAAAACAAGAAATAACATGATTTCCCTGACCATAGTAAGTTACACATGATTGTCACACTTGTCAAGAAATAATACAACTAACGCTAGTTATATAAGTGAAGACATCATATGTAGAGTAGTAACTAAATTTGTTAGAATGTATAAGACTAAGTACCATCTTTCCATTGGAAGACGGTGTCAATGTTATAGCCGACACCTCGCCACACGGACATGTCCCTCGGATAGTCCAGTTCAACTTGCCCATCGTCCTCAAGTCGCCAGTACATAGTCCCGCTGAACAAATAAGTTTTACTATTGTGGCCCCAGATCATCGCTGCATCTATCCTCTCTACAGAGCTGGGCAGTCCTAGCGAGGTCAATGGCTTTGGATATCCAGGCTCCAATGTAACAGCTTGAAATACGTAAATCAGATTTCCTAAAACAAGACAAAATTTGGCTAGATGTTTATTGCCCAAAACATTGTGATAATACTTTTTGTTAGACCTAGAAGCTCGGTGATAATTACCAATAAAGAATACAATCTTCTTATCATGTCGTTCGTAAACTGCATCCACATGAGTCAGGTTCTTCGGCAAGTTAACCCAAAGCCTTGACGTTAGCGCAGGATACCCTTGATATAGACCACGCTCTCCAATTCTCCACATATACTACGATTGCAAAAGTTAATTATCATATTATATAATACCTTTGAATATACTTAATAATTTTAGAGCATGCTGAGGCGCAGATGTCAGTATAGTATTTTATTCTAACAACATAAAGAAAATAAGCTACTTTGAATCATCTGACGACTTTCTATCTAACTGCATTTCTCAAGCTTTTTTTTGTGCATAGGTTTTCACCATATAGCCAGCGCTGGAGATGCAGGAGGACTAATTTCACAGTAACTGTAGGCTTATCTTAAGGTCCACATTTCAATCTCTATATCTTTATAATGTCTACATACAACATAATTTAGATCAAAACTTCATTTCATGATATCTGTTTGTTAGATAATTTAAGTCAAGAATTCATATACTAGTTTCATGATATCTATATTGTTAGAGAATATAATTTCCTCACATTAAAAAGGAGCTTGAAAGTATCTGTAAAGCTCTGTAAATAATCTATCCCTTTAGAGCAACATTGAAGGGCACACATTACTATATGTTTGAGTCCTCTCGCATAACAGAGAGGATCTCTGTCAATCTAATTATTGTTACCGTTACATGTTTGTTTATGTCTTTAAACCCATAGAGGTTTTCCGGTAGAAGGCACCCTTATTGCTGTACTCTAGTTGCCACATATATTCCCCTGACTATTGGTCGCAGGCACAACACATGGTGACATAGAACTGCCTAATATGATTGTGACATGGCGGGAATCGCTGCCTAATAGCAGCTGCTGTCTAACCTATTTGTTACTTATCGAAGGGCTGCTTTGGCGCCAAGATTTTCAGTTTTGGTTCACGTAAGTTTTGTCATTAGTTAATATTATTGATAAGTATTCCAATCTTTGGACGAAACAGCCTACCAATCAATAAAAATTCCACAGTTAATGATTGTATTACCTTTCCTTTAAAGACAAACACTTCTCCTCTGATAACAGATATCGCATCATACGACGTATTACACTTGTCAGGTTTGTCAAAGTCTGCAGCAGGCGTGCTAGTTACTCGGGTAGTTGGTCGCTCTGTCGTTGTAGTGGTTGTTGTTGTAGTTGTAGTTGTGGTAGTTGTGGTGTATTTTGGCGGGTAACTTGGATTCAGCGTCGTCTTGTGTACATGTTTATCACCATAATTCTTACCCCATAATCTTCCATTCGCTCCTGAAAATACAAAACATAACTATACCCACATTCAGTGATCAATTGAAAGCAACTAATTATATAAAAATTAAAAGAAAAAATATAAAACAGTTAACTTACCGTATATCTGTTGAATTCCATACTTGTCATCATCCGGCAGATCATAATCCTCCTTGAATCCTTGGTACCAGGGATACATCAGAGCACCTGGCACAGAAGAATGTGACAGGCCGAGTGAGTGGCCAAACTCATGAGCAGCCACTGCAAACAGACTCGTTCCTGCAAACAAACTTGACAATTATATTCAAGTTATACGTTTTCATCTGTGAAGCTAGCACACCAAGTTTAACGGTCGTTTGAGAACCAAGAGAGAAAATTCAAAAAACTAAAAATCTATTCTATATCATACTTTCGGTTGACCAAATTTCTTCAAATTTGCAATTCAATCAATTATATTATACTGAAGGTGTACTTGGGAGGAAAGTATAGCGCTACTGTTCCCCGGAAACATGTTTCAAAAAATGTGATAGCTCTTTAAATGTATGGATAGTATATGAAGTTTATGGAAAATTGTTGGAGCCGTATAAAGTCACGAAAAATTGTAGTAAGGTTGCATTTCCGGTTGATAGATTTTGTCTAAAATCTTCCGTGTCTGATACGGTGGTAGTATCTAAATGGAATACAAAGTTTGAGCTTCCTGGGAATTTTTTGTTTTTGAGATATTCTGTTAAAACACACAGACCATTCGCTAAAAACATTTCATCGTAATCAAAACATCTATTTCAGGTGAAAACTCAATTTTGAAAATCTGCCACGATCGCAACTTCCTGTCAGTAGGAGTAAGAGGAAATAAAAATATTAAGCCAAAACAAAAATGTTAAGTTGGTTTTCAAATTGTCAGGCCTTAAAATTATAATAAGATGTTTATACGGCAATGGCCGGATGAGTTTTTAAAGAAAAAAGAATTCTTTGTTGCTCTACGTTTCGGGTACCATTAGTATTCACTCCTCTCCTTCCTTTAAGAGCTCCTGAAGAAGGGCAACAATGGTACTCAAAACCTAGAGTAACAAAGAATTCTTTTTTCTTTCAAAATTCCTCTGGCCATTGCCTTATAAACATCTTATTACAAAAATGATAGGCTATTTAGCCGTAAAAAAAGTTTTACTAGGGCCAATTTATCTGCTGAGATACTAAACCAAGACTATGACCAAAACATAATTGGCCCTCCAAAACATCTTATGTATGGTCCTGCCAGAATATATTCTTCAGTGCTAGAAGTTAAGATCGGTATCACGTGAATTTCGAGCTGGCTAACGTGGAATGAAGTACTGCGGAAGTTGCTTATCAGTAGGATACGGAACTTATATGCCAGCTGTACTGTGTTCAAATTAGCGGAGGTCATTTCTGTAGGCACGAATCTTGACGTTCTAACAAAAGATGTTAAAAGAGGGAGGAATGGTGGGGAAATGTATTTGTATAAGTATGAACATAGTAGAAACAACAATCAAAATAAGTAGTGAAAATAACCATCTTCCTTAAGGTGTTCTCCAATTAGCTGCCATATTTCTTCAATATCGAAATGGACATCACCACCTCGGCCGGTGCCCGGAAAGAAGGCATGCGCTAGTATCTGTCCTAGCCCGTCGAATGGATACCCATCACCGTGATAGCCTCTGCAAGAATAAAAATATCAGTATTAGAGCGGTGCAATGTTCTTCGGAATTGAACGAATCAATGCCGACTACATAATGTCAACATAAGTTCGACCTCAACTCAAAGATAGTTCAAAGTTACATAAATTCAAAATGCGAATCATTCTTTACATCATCTAGTCATTGTTAGACTGGATAACAATTAAGTAAAAAAAATAGCAATTACTTTTCGAAATATATAAGAATATCTGCATCATCGCTGTTGATCTCTCGGAACTGTAATTTCGAATGTCTGGCCCAGATCTGAAGTGCCTTGTTCAAGTCATATCTAAGTCTTCCTCGGTCGAGCCCGTTATTAAAATACTTGGTTCTTAAACTGAAACATTAATTAAACAATTTCTATTAATTAGTCAGACTCCAGAGAAGCAGTTAGTATTGTTAGCCGATCATGGTTGCTACAATCCAGCACTACGCCGTCCATATTCTACAGAATCCAGTTATGGACTGATGGCATAAACATTGCAACCAGCATACACTGAACTAGCAACCATTATCTATTATAACCTGCTCTCTAAAGTTTTCTATCATATATTCTGACATGTCTTAAAAATATAGCAATTATTAAATACTCCATTTTAGATTAATGATTCACACTGGTAATACTTCTTACAATACCACAGTATGCTTATTTTTGGAGTTTGGTCAGTTAAGATTGAAAAATTTTACAATTCTTGCCGACGTTTCGGAAATATATATTTTCTTTCTCAGGGCTAAAATGTATTTTATGTTATTTTAACATTTATATTGTGTCATTGTATGAAATCATTATTGGAAAAACTTTTTTAACATAAATATAAATGCTAAATATTGAACTGACTGATCGGCATCAGACGGGCAACTTTGCTAACAAGTAAACCAAAACACGATATTACTGTAATATGAAAGTAAGATAACATCAAACAATATCCAGGACTACTCTAAGTCAGAGGGTAATTCATGATACGAATTGATCAGAGAAGAAGCGATTTTCCTTAATCTCTTAGTAGCAGATTAAGTGGCGTTATCAAGTTGATTTTACTCTTAGTAAACAAGACATAGAAGGAGACGTAGGAGCCCCAAAGGAATGTGGCCTAATATCAGCGAACACAGCTATAGGACATTCTCCACTGTCTGAGCAACACACAACTTCTTGCCAAACAGACAATCCGCCGTACGTGGTTATTATTAAATTCTCGGCAAATCTTCACACCACTATGAAGGCAGATCTCCACAACAACCTTACGCTCTTTACCCGTTATATTGGACATAACAAATGTTAATTAATCAGATCGCTGTAATATCCTGTAAAGAAGTGGGGGAGGAGAGTGTTTAACTTTGAGTGAGGGGAATAATTACAAACTGACAGAGGGGGTACGGTGTATTAAAAGTTTGAGTGAGGACGTTAACTGGACGTAAAGAAGTTAATACGAGGGGCTGTAGTAGACTGGAGGGAGATAAAAGTATACAACATTCGGCCGTAGATTGATTGCAGCGGCACCAAGTCTGGGCGTCGCCACTCAGGCTGCTGTGGCGGCGCCCCAAGTCTGTCCCGGCTGTTCCTGTCAACGAGCACTTCTTCAAGTCTCTCTGGTTGTCCCTTCGCCGATCGATGCACTTACACTTTTCTTAATCGCATGCTAACAGGTTTCACTACACATCTCCCTTCTATTACCCGACAAGCTAATAGATACTTCTATTAGATCACCATTTTTCTCTTCCCATAAGGTTGAAGACTTCTCTGGAAATTACTTTTACTCCTTCCTATTAGTTCAATAAAATGAGGAATTTTTTTCAACTCAAATTTTTATTTATTTGTCCAAACATAAAAAAAATACAGAGGTAGTGGGGAGAACAAGCACCTACCTATCAACCGTAGTAGATAGAGAAGTGATTATACTGTGGTCCAGAAGAGTGCACTAATAACATTGCACCAACACGAAGCCACAAATTCCGCAGTACTATCTAAAATAAATGTTTTTGGAAAAATGTTTCAAATTATTGGTGATACGTTTATATCTTTGCAGTTAGCATACCAAGTTTAAACGAAATCGTTACAGACGATTTCGAAAAAATTCTAAAAATCGAAAACCTCTTCTGTAAACTTGCACTTCCGGTTAACTGATTTCCTTCAAATTTGGAATTCTATCAACTTTAATATTACGTATAAGGGAGTAAAAACCAAAGAAACTTAACGTTACTTCCCCGCAAAAAAAAATTAACTTTCCAGAAAAAAAACTTCAGATAAAAAAGTGTCAGGATTCATGTACATAGGATACGTAGTTTAAAGAAAATGGTAGGAGCAGTTTTCGAGAAAATCGCGATAAACTGAAAAAAGAAAAATCATTCTGTAATGTCTTACTTCCGGTTGATGAATTTTGCTCGAAAACTTCGTGTCAGGTGATGTGATAGTACCTAATCGGAATACCGACTTTGAACTTGCTGCGAATTTTTGTTTTTGAAATATTTTGTTAACACACATACACACATATATATATGCATCGAATATACGATAAAAACATTTTTTCGAACTCGGAGAACCTCAAAACATGTATTTCCGGTGGAAATGCAATTTCGAAAATTTGATATGACCACAACACTGAGAGAGTGAAAAAATGGTTTTTATAAATGGCCTCTCTTTCTCTCTGACTCATATTCTATGTATATATGAAGGGGGATCTGGAAAATCACTGAAATTTCAATAAGTAGCCACCAGAGAGCTGATAATAAGCTGCTATTCAAAATTTGATCAACCGGAAGTAACATTTTACTATATGGATTTTTCAGTTTTCCAATTTGTGGAAAATGGCTCCAAGGAATCCCAGATACAACTTGTGCTTGGATCAATTTTTCGGAAAAACTGATGTCAGAGGATTACCGAAGCCACGCCCTTAGGCTACCATTTAGGCCGCCATTTACGTGTAACACTGACTTCACTTTTTTACGGCACAAAGGCAACTAAAGTATTTATTTGTTGTTTTATTTACAACCTGTGTACACATATGTACAGCATGTAAGTGTGAAATGCATGCCACAGATTGTGCACTGAATCCCCTAGAACTCAGAGGGATGGAACTCTTTGGACATGAATAGGGTGCTAGGTGATTAGGATGAGGTCGCGCAACGTCGTTATTGCATGCGACGTGGAGAATTTTGATGAGAGGTGAATGTGATTAGGGTTTTTGCAGTGTGGGATTAAAATAAGTCGCTAGGTTATTGTGGAAATTAAGGAAGCGAAAATGGATTAGCTCTTTAAAGAAGGGGATTTGAGGTTTTTGTGGTGGTTGGTTCTGCAGAGCTGGAAAGCATCAGAGACGTTTTTCGTGATAGCCTGCTTCATTTTGAGGTCATCGACCGGTTTCGGGCGTTCGCCCATTTCCAGGATGCGTTTGCCAGACAGTGTAATAACACAGACTTGCACAGAGCAAATTCAGTTTACACACTGACTGGTCTTTTTAATTGTATTTAAAAATTAAACTCTTAAACTAGGTCAAGAGGGGTATGGTGATGGTACCTGAGTGGGAAAAAGGAACACGTGTTTGGGTTGTTAAAGGGGCAAATTTTTCTTAAAATGGAAACAACACGTGGGGGTCTAATTTTTAAACTCTGTTGTTGGAGGGAGATTCATTTTACAATTAACTAATCAAAATAAATGAAATAACGATTTAAATCAACATAATTTAAAATTAAGCGATTAAAATAATAACAATGAAAATAATCAAAACAAATAAACAACCAACCAATATATATTTATATAAGCAATATACACATCAGACAACCTGCTCATACAGGAGGGCAAATTTGTCTACTATGTAAAGTTAAAGTAAAATCTATTGGCATTTGTTTTCAGTCTTAATTTACATTTTTTTTTTTTTTTATGACGAGATCAAGTAGTTCTTGGATGTATGAGAAAGCTTGAGCAGGATTGGGTTTTGCAGATAATTTTGGAGTATCATCTGCATAGGCTGTGACCAGGGTTTCTGGATTGGTGAGAATATCAGCAGTCGTGTGAATATATCACACTAAATACGCAGCCATAACTCTAGAATTCTTAGGCTAGCAGAATTAAAATGACCTTGCACAATCATGTGACGATCATCACGGTCAATTTCCATAAAACAGTGGCTAAATTTCAATTTGGTCTAGTTTGGATCTAAATTTCTGTAAAACATTCAGTAGGAATATTTCATTTTGCCTTTGCAGTGATACTGTAAGAATACATGGCAGAGTGAGTGGGACGTATCAACCAATAGAAATCGCCCACTTCTGCTTTAGAAAGAATCATCAAATAGGAAGTCTGACGTTATCAAAAAATACTGGCTGATAGATCTGAAACTTGTTTGTAGATCTTTAAAAACAGAAAAAGGACGAGGATAAGCGATTAAAAGAAGCGAGATGGCACAAATCTCAACAGGATGTAGTTATAAACAGATCGCGTCATACTCATCAAAGCACCGCTTTTTATCTGTTTATATGTAAGATACTAAGTGGGCCGGAAATTCTTTGTACTGCTGACGATGCATTTCTCATCTGAAAACATTTTGTCAGTAAACTTTTTAGTACTTTTTTCTTAAATTAATTTCTCTTACTCCCGTAAGAGTTAAGTAGAAAAGGGCAATTCAAGATTTTTCGAATTGAGTTTTGATTGGAAACTCATGTTATTATCATGAGCAAATCACGAAAAATTGAAGGATAAAATCATTCAGTAAAGTCGTTGCACTTCCGATTTTGTCCGAAATTTTCGTGTCTGATGCAGTGGTAGCAACTAAACGCCAAACCAAGTTTGAGCTTCTTGCGACTTTTCGTTTTTGAGATACTTTGTTAAAACAAACATACACACAAACAGACCAGTCGCTAAAAAAATTTTTTTTTTTCATACCAAGGTCAAAGACGAAGATTCAAGTGATCTCAGCTGTTAATCTCGATCAAAATGAACATCCAACAACTTTCACAGCCAGATATTCTATTTCACTACAAGATCATAATTCTAGATAAATGTACAAGTAACGCACAAGACAACAATTTAAGATATATATGGTATATGGAAGGTAGCAACATTAATTGTACAATTATATTATTATATAATTTCTTGAGCGATATATGTAGATTAAATGTAAATGATATTATATGTTGTAAGTTTAATGAACCATATCTATTTGTCTTTAATCCTGGTTGGATCAACTGTATCAAAATATTGAACTTAATGAACGATATTCTTAAAGTTTTGTAAGGTCGTTATGTCGTTCACTTTTTAATAATGGAAAAATTCTGCAGACTAACAAAATGGTTTCATTAAACCTACAAAATATAATATTACCTAGATATACGAGTATAATATATGCTTTAATACATTTATTTATTCATTTAAAATTTCATCAAAAATTTAGCTAAGAGTTCGCACATTTAACAAAGAAAATAGTAATAATTAACACAGAATTCATAATTTGTAATCAAATAGAATAGTAAAGGATAGAAGAATACAATCCAGAAAAAGTATTAAAGATTAACTAAAATTATTAGTAATCAAACTGGTAATAAAATAAACAGCGAAAACAAATATACAGATAAATTAAAAGTTAAATATCCACCAGTCAAATACGACTACAATTTGTTGACATTAAACAGTTTAGAAGGTGAAGTTAATACTGTTACTTGCCCGGCAGCTTATTTCTATCTTACAAAATTAAATACATAAATAATATAACAAAAAAATATATATACATTATAATTAAATGTTAAGTAGTTGTTTAGTCTTTGAGTGCGCCCTGTGTCGGTTTTAGTCGTCGTCGGGCTGAGTTGATCATGTGTTCCAGTTTCTGTAGTTTGTATATTTGTTTAACAATCTCAGGAGCCAGTCCTGTCTGTCTATAAAGCCTTTGACCTTTGGGATTTCCAGTTCCTTACGGGTTTGTCGTTTCGCATGGAACCACGGCGCAGTACTTTACTTTGGGAACACTGTAACTTGTTCATTGCAGTCTTATTAGCCCCCACGCATTCCGGGACAGGCATAAAACAGTAAAGGACTAAGTATAGCTGTATAAGAAGACTTGAGCATTGCGGTCTCAGTGGCATTCGTTGCATTAAGGCAGTTTGAATGTCTGATAGTCCTGCATTAATTTTTATGTTAGACATGAAGTAGTAAATAACATTTATTTGCACCATATTTTCAAAAAAGCACATCTGTACAATGTACGATTCTACAATATTAAAATTCATTAAATGCATTGCTATAATTTCAAATAATTAAGAGCAATGTGGGAATGAGGTTGCGGATAAGCTGGTGAAGAAAAGGGCAAAAAATATAAAATCAGCCAGACCAACCCCCCATGTCTCGGTAAGGAGATTTGTTAAGAGATCGATAACTGCTAAAGTTCTGCAGGAACTTGAGGAGACTGCAAACGGAAAAAAATGGGAGCAGCTACCAAGGAGAGAAGGCAGGATTGCACCGAACAGAAAACGTTGAGACTCAGTGGCACTATTCCAGTCTTATGACCGAAAACGCCTACGTCCAAAAGCACCTTTACAAAATAGGAGTCAGTCGAATCATCGAGATGTTCACTGCTGTAATGCATGTGATACATGGATTCTCAGCAATTAAAGCTCTGGTTCAGGGGCTTGCGGTTGATATTGTTCAGAATTTTAAATATTTCGGCTCTTTAGTAGACATAAAGGTCCAGTGACCGACCAGCTATTAAGAAAAAAATATCCGAATTGAAAAACTCAATCTCTATGCTAAACTCAAGTCTTGTGAAGCAGGAACAACGTGCCGAAAACAAAACAGAATATTCTTCCAAAGAAAATAAGGACCATAAAGAAAATTCTTCAAAAAAGGAACTGCTGGAAATAGAAATCGGGCAGCAAGAACTTCTAGAATAGAAAGAATAAGAAACTCCCAGATCAGGGAAGTGATGGAAGTAAAAAAGAATATATTATAAGAAATAAAGAACAAAAAGACGCTTATGGGTTCAGACACCTAAAAAGAATGTCACAGGAAAGGTTGCCAAAAGGAGTCTACGAATGGTAAATTGAGGGAAGAAGGGGCAGAGGAAAACCTCATAGAACTTAGCAAGATGGAATAGAAGAGACCCTGATGGGCTCCAGGAAAATCTGACAAAGAATAGAGAGGCATGGAGAAAGGCTATTCAAGATATTTGGGGCAAGTAAACCCACTGGAAAGTGGAACTCCTGGGAAAAAAAATGAGAAAATAAGGAAGACCGTTTGATTAGTTTACAGGGCAGCAAGGGCACGCCTTATGGCCTTCTCACTTCCTCCGGCGGACATCGAATTAAAAAAAGAAAAAAATTCTAATTTTGAAGAATAATGATCAATTACAAATTGCAATAACTGGTGTACGAGAGAATGTCGAGTCAATGTTTCATTAGAGAGTTAATAAAAAATTATATATTATGTAATAATAATATATCTATGGGGAACAGGTTTAAAAGTATTTGGAAAAATGCTATACAGACAAAAGAGTAGAATTTAGTGCAGCAAATACTCAGCTGTGCAGTTAAGTCAATATATATTTCTGTGTAAACATACAATAAGGTTAAGGTGGAAGGTAAGAGCAAGGTTATATTCGCTCACTCAAGGAGGTTGTGATGGAGATACTAACTAGCACATCACACCCAGATTGAGTGAGTCAACACAACCTGCTAGTAGTATCATATCTCTTGACATTCTTCAGAACAACTGCTTCTTCTCGTACGAGCGCTCCTCTTCCTTCTGATCCATTGTTATTTTCTATTCTTATCTTTTATTTAAATTATATTAACTATAACCATCCATGCTAAATAGTAAAATCTTATTAAAACAAATATATCAAAATTATTCAAAGAACGTTTACAGATTACTGGGGGGCGAATATCGGTCAGGTTGTGCAATGGTAGAGAATTTTTAATGATAGAAAACGGGACCTTTCCCCTCGGAAATTGAAAACAAAGAAAAAAAAACTTGTTCAGTATTGCTAGATCAGTTTTACCATAGTTGTATACGTATTTTATGTGAATTCATTTCCATTATATCTATAATTCAATTAGGAAAATGAGTAAAATTTGAAGTTTAAAGAAAATAGGCCATTTTGTATATATATATATATATAGTAAGAGAAAGTTGTGGTGTGTGTTTGTGTGCCACACCAGGGTATTTCCGGAAACATGTATTTCCGGTGTAAACTCAATTTCGAAAATTTAACACGATCGCACTACGTACTTCCTCTTACTAGCAGTAAAGTATTATTATTTTTTTATAAAACACACATGCCCAGACAAATATATGTATATAATATTCATGAGGCACCTTATTGGTCATAAATATGTAAATATGTCTATTCAAATATCTATTAGAGTGCTATACCTATTCACTGCACAAGGTAAACAACTGGCGTAGTATGGTCATTTATGTAAAATAACTGTTTAAATGTGCACCTTGTTAAACTGTACATTTACTCGCTTAAGCTTTTTCATGCACTAGAGTCGTCTACTCTATATCTGCTTTTCACATCCGTTACAGACAATCCAACACCGGATAATGATGATTTGTAGGGGCTACGGCAGCACTATCTGGGTCATCGCGTCTTAGTTTAGCGCGCCCCTACCACTGGAGTTAATCCCATCCCTTGACTGATTGACTGACCAACTGGTATCAGTCAATCAGAGGGGGAGGATCAACGATTACATCAACATCAGTTTTTCTCTGAACTTGTTACAGATCGAACAACCATGTTGAATTTCTGTATTCTTTTAATGAAGACCTTAAATCAGCAGCACGCTACAACCTCCAATTTTTACGTTCTCTTACTACTGGAAATTAGCAAACACGTGGATTTATAGATATTGGGCAACAAGGCACCAGATCACTTTTATGCCGACAGTGGGCGTAGGGTATTTAAAAAATAGATGGAAATTGTATTCGGAAATACATGTTTTGACGACGTCCCGAGTAAAAGTAAAAAAATATTTGAAGCGAGCGTGTGTGTATGTGTGACAGAGAGAGAAAACGAAATAGAGAAGAAGAGAAGGCAAGCCCGAAATAATTAAATAAATTACATACTTCAATTAGCGAGGACATATATGCATTTTATGGATTTCCCAACGACTTTTTTTAGTTTTATCTATGTATTGCCCGCAAAGGGTATCTGTTGCATGAAGTTACTTGGGGAGTAGCGACCCCACGGGTTACCACAGCTCAGTACTCCATGCACTTCGTCAGAACAGTTCACAATACCCTTAAACCATATACACTTGTAGTGGAAGAACGACATGGAAAAATAATAGTTTTAGAAAATAGTTTTGTGAAAATTAGATAGTTCAAGTAGTGTATTTAGTGATGGGTACAGAGCCAGGTATACTACAATCTAGGTCATTGCTACTAGGGAAACAAAGCCACAAAAACCCGTTAGGCCAACTCTTTTGTAAAAGAAAATCCCCCGCTAAAGAGAGCATTCCTTCAGGACACCAAGGAGAACACATCAGAACTGTACCAGTTATAAGTTGAAACATAAGAGTTTAGCATTCTATCTAGATAAATAATTGATTTATACATAATCGCTGTGATATTATAAAGCTATTTAAATTCACTTAGAGAATATATTTATTTTAAAAACAGTGGTGCTTTCTTAATTATTTCTTATGACTTCACTCTTAAACATATAAACTTACAAGCCCTTTTACAAAACCACTCAAGCCACAACCAACTACCACAATTACACAACATCACCAAAAGCATTTCACACTCTACACTTACACAGTACGACAAGGACATAGTACACAAACTAGGGTCTGCTTCCCTGGTTAATTGGCGTAAGCGAAGGAAGAAGGAAAGGACTAGCTCAGTGGTAGCACGCTGGACTAGCAACGCGGAGGTCCCGGGTTCGAACCAAGCATGCTGCCCTTACCCTTAGATTTTCTCTTCCTAGGAGCATCTACAACTCAGTGTATGGTCATGAGCAGTGTGTCTGTAGCTAGAGAACACTGCTTGGTGGCCGGCAGTGCACTGAGAAGGCTCCGGGGGGCACAATAGATCTTTCAGTTCGCAGTGCGATAATCCCCTACAACAATCCACATCTATATCTATCTATGAATTTATTGTTAAGTAATTTAAGTTTAACTTTTAAATTAATAAATTAAGCAGTTAAGTTTCAATTGCGTATATATCTATAGCAGAATGCGATACATTTAAAATCGTAAATCTCTTTCAGAGCCTAAATTAATCCTCTTAAATTAAACTGATCAAAATACTGAATTATATAAGTAAATAAGAGATTTACAATTTTACAAATTCGCTAAATTATAATTGTAATTAATTTAATTATTTAGGGGTTCTCTTTCTGTTCTTCTGGTAAAATTAGGCAACAGGCAAGTTTATCTACTTTAGATAAAGTATTGGCAAAAGTTCCGTTGCCAATTAGAAAGTGCTAAGGCAGTTGGATGCATTTAAATCGGATTCCTTGGAAACGAAGATTAAATGTTGTTTGATTCCCTATCTTAAAGTGTACTGTTGAACCTATCAAGAGATTTACACTAATGTTGAGTCATATTAGAGTTAAATTAGGTCGTGCATCTAATTTTTGCCCATGTAAAAGAAATAGGGGTAAACTATTAAAAATGTCAGATGTCATGCTGCTCAGACAATCCTTACATTATGTTATTGAAATTTATAGACCTCAGAGTGTCCCATTTAACTGGTCTTATGACTTAAGAGAGCTTCTCTATTCTAGATAGGGGAAGTAAATCATATTTAGGGCTGTCAGAGTTTGTGATATTAATAAAAAAATTACAATAGTTTGGTTGAGGCTTTTGAAAACTATCATTTATCAAAGGATGTAGTTTTTGTTACAAGCTCCTCATAATTTAATACATATATTTTCGTAATGTATATTAGCCTAGGAATGGTAGAAGAATATTTTGGGCTATAATACAAACATTAATAAAATTAGATCTCACAAGTTAGGCTGGCCAGTAGGAAAGTATGCACGCAATCTTGTAAATACGAGAAAAACAAACAAAATCAACTTTTTTTTTTAATTTAAGGTGCGTCAACATCTATGGTCATTGGTGCCCGGAGCCTTCTCAGTGCACAGCCGGCCTCCGTACAGTGTTCTCTCGCTACAGACAACACTGTCCATCACCGGACAATTGAGCTGTAGAGGATCCTAGGAAGAAAAAAATCTAAGGGCAGCATAGCTGGACTCGAACCCAGGTCCTCCGCGTGGTCCCTTCCCAAAAAATCAACTGAACAATGTAACAGCTTTGTGGTAGATTGTGTGATTCGGGCGATAAAGTTGATTTCATCCACTGCTAACTGTATTTTTAAAAAAAGCTATTAATAGTATCCAGTTAGTATTTATCAGAAGTTTCAAGTTAAAGTTTCTAATAAAATAAATGATATTTATTTCTTTTGTAAACATCTTTTGTTATTTCTTTGTATATTTCTATTCTTTTTGTTTACAAGTTCACAGCCTGTAATAATATTTCACTGATTACTAGATAAGAACATTTATTTACTTTTTCTAAAAGCTATTTTATTTTTAACTTTTCTATGAGGTACAATGTTACAAGTTATATTTTATTTTATTTATTTAATTTTGCATTATATTACCATTTCTTGCTAAAGACCTTTGCATCTTTAATGCAATGAAGTACTTACATACATTACCGGAAGACTTGAAACATTTACTACCGGTGAAATCTTAAGTTTAGAACTTTTTACCAGATCGTGATATTTTCTTTTATTAGGAGTAAGAGAAAATAATAATAATAATAATAATAATAATTAAAAAAAAAAATCTGGTGTGAAACACTCATACAACTTTCTCTTACTCTAATAAATACAATTAAACAAGGAAATAGCAACACTACAATGTTTAATTAGGATGGCCATGAAAATGATGGTAAGGATTTCATTTGTGTATTATCTGGGCAGTCTTATGTAGAGCTGTTCGTTCTGTTTCAAAACTAACAAAGCTTGTGTAAATTTAAATTGAAACTACCTGACAAGACCACCCCTTCAAATACCCCCCTAAAATCAATTTTTTTTCGTTCGAGCCATTTTCAAGAAAATTGGAAAAAAGTGAAGAAAAAATCAGTAAAGTTGTACTTCCGGTTGATGGATTTTTTCCGGAAATCTTCGGGTGTGATGCGGTGGGAAGTACCAAGTTTAAGCTTCGTGCGATTTTTCGTTTTTGAGGCATCCTTTTTTACATGTATACCGGAACATGTGTTTCCAGTGAAAACTCAATTTCGAAACTCTGGCACGAATAGCAATATTTCCTCATTTACGAAGAGTAAGAGAAAATGGAAATAATCAAAATGATTAAAAACCAAAAATGCAGCAAAGAAATTATATATACGATGATATAAATGGGATAAGATTATTTGTACGAAGTTAAACAATAATAGATGAGGCGGCCCAGTCAGTTGGCGTGCGCTCTGACATATTAACCAAAGTGTCCTTAATTGTTAGTTCGGTCCAATAACTATTATTAACACTATTAACATATGGCCGCCACCAGTACCAGCAAAAAAAAAAAAAAAAAAATTAAAAAACATCAACAGCTACAAATAAAAATACATGACACAGACTGATCTATTGCACTTCCATGCACTCCGTATTTAATCACAACTCTTACAGCAACTTCACAATGTTGTTGCTCGCAGTTACCACACTTCATTACTCATACAGACCATCCTTCTAGAAAACAATGCTAAACATTTTTCAGAGCGCTTCATCACCAAAAGGTGCAAGGAAACTGGAGTCTAAAAAGCCTGTTCTTAACACGCTCATCCACAATAGTGTGGTAGGTACTTTCAGTAGGA
The DNA here is from genome assembly GCA_011037195.1 of Triatoma infestans. Taxonomy (NCBI): domain Eukaryota; kingdom Metazoa; phylum Arthropoda; class Insecta; order Hemiptera; family Reduviidae; genus Triatoma; species Triatoma infestans. Next base: position 39,427 of record JAAEAF010003642.1, on the reverse strand, counting down.
TCACCTACAAGTGCGTTGGCTCTATTTTCTTAACTATTTATTTGAAAAAGTCTAGGTTTGCATGTCTATTGTTAGTACCGTACATAAACGTAATTATGTAAGAAAATACTCCGGGAAAATAGAACTTGTAAAGTACTCATTATGAATTTCGCAAAACTGTTTGCGAAAATTCAAAATGTTAGCGAAAATTCAACATGTTAGATTCTGGAAAATTCAATATGACTGTACTTGCCGCCATATACGGCCAATGATGAAAGAATAACACGTTCTCATTTTCTTCAACGTACTTCATCACACAGATACATGAAAAGGAGAGATAGAAGAGAAAACATAATTACGTTCTCTTTCATCTAGCAAGAGGAGGTATTGCGATCGTGTCGAATTTTCGATATAGTTTCTCTGAGGACGAAAGAAATATTTTTAGCGAATGGTCTGAGTGTGGCATGAACCGAAATAACACAAAAACGAAAGCTCAAAGTTGGGTATTCCGTTTGAGTATATCACCGCAGCTGACATGAAGGTTTCGACATGAAAATCTATCAACCGGAAATGCTAGTTTATTATTATTTGCACATACGAAATGTATCACTTTTATTTAAAATATATTTCGAAAAAATTTATTTTTGAGCATTTTTTTTTTTTTTTGGGAGCCTGCTAGGTTTAAATTAAAAGGATGATGCCAGGACTGTGTAAACGAAGAACCCAAATGACTCTTAGACTGAGAAGGAGCCAGATTTCTCTGGTGACGGGACTATTTACGGATCATGGTAGGTTCAGGAAACATCCGTACAAGGGAGGGCTCATTCGAGCGGAACCCTTGTGCAGATTATGTCAGGAAGAGGAGGAAACGGTTCCCTCCCACCTGTTGCTTGATTGCGTTGCAATAATTAAACTGAGGTATGAAACATTTGGTACGTTGCGACCTGAGGAGATAGTAGCTCAAAATTATCTGGTGGTGAAGGCCCTCAAACTTCTTAAGGAGGGAGGGTTGGTCTACTAGGAACTATCGGGGATGGCACAATCTGTTGGCCACAGTGCCGGGATATAGCCCACCCGATGTTGGTAATAATAATAATAGGTTTAAATTTCAACTTGCACAAGCTTTATGAGTTTTGACAGAGGGTGGTCCACAAAACTACGCTCAGATACACAAGTATAACTCCCACTAACTTTGTTATATGACCAGCTCAACCAAAAACATTGTAAACATTGCAATATTGAAGAATATTTGTCCATTAAATTGTATTGTAATATACTTAGGCTTCACACAGAGTGAGAATAAAAAGACTTAATCCTTCACCACAAAACAGGCTTGATTAATTTAATTTATCGCATAAAAATAAACAACACAAACTTATATATATTTTAGGAAAAGTTAATTAAATTGTATTCTACCATATTTTATTGCTACCATAGTTACCGCCTTGTCCATGCGCGTATTAATTAGCGTAAGAAAAAGTCATGTGTGGGTATCACATCAGATTTGTTTCTACACGTTACTTATGACCTGATTGCACGAACCACTTCCTGCTTTTGTTTTTTTGAAGTTATCTAAACAGGAAATATAAAACAAAAGTGGCAAAATCAAATCAAATTTGTGTGTGAACAAATATCCCCCCCCAAAAAATCACGAAAATTCACAGGAAGTTCAAACTCCGTTTAGGTACTAGCCCGAACCTTTCACAATGGTTTCAGACAAAATCCATCAAAACGGAAGTGCGACTCACTTTACTGAAGTTCTTTTTTCTGTTTTTCGTGATTCGTCTCGAAAACGGCTTCAACGATTTTCTTTAAACTTCGTGTACAAACATATTTTTGGGGGTTCTAGGGGAACAGTAGCGTTATACTTTCCTTTAAAGTATCACTTATAGTATATGGGTTTACTACCCATATAATATTACTACACATTAAAAGCATTCACTTCCATTTTAAATGGTGGCTAGAAACTCCAGTCTTGCACTCCATGCGATACAAGTTATCTAAATCGAATTGGTGGATATACTTCATTTGCATCCATGATCAGATATCATGGAGGAAGGCGGATAATAAACATTTTTATTCTGTTTATTTGTCTTGTTTAAATGAAACCATAAAAATGCAATCTAAGACCGGTATTCGAACGCAGCAGTGCGGGACACCTTAGGTCAGTTCGGCTTCTTCATTTAAAATAATATATGAAATAAAATTAATTTAAGCAGAATGAAAAGTTAACTATGGTATATTCATTGTAAAAAGACCTAGAACCGAGCCCTCAGAAGAATACAGAGTATAGTTTGGAATGTTAAAGAGTTCTAAAACATCTGATCAACAGATGGCCTCTTTTCGTTCACTGTTCACATGTTTATACAAGCTTTAAATGGGGCAGTACACTCTATAGTCGCATATATTCATACATACATACACACACATATTGTTCACACTCCATATAACTCTTCTAAAACCCCATTGCAATCAAATTATCTCTTTCCTCCAGTGCTACTGTAAATGATAATGTCAAATTTCTCATCGTCTGATTGGCTGCAATGACTGCAAAAGCCTGAGCGCCATCCAAGCGGTGCCCAGACAGTTCCCAGTGTAGACGAGACAATGAATTTAACGGTCAAATAACTGTGAACAGAGTAGTTCCGACTGATTTTTTTTGTTGACAACTTTCTACCTTCTCTTACTGCTGTAAGAAGAAGTATAGCGGATTACGAACTTAAGTTTCTGCAGGAAGTACACGTTTTGAGTTAACTCTAAACAATTTTTTACCGGATAGTTTGTATGTATGTGTGAAGAAGACATAGCTGGAATTCAAATTAAGCTGCCCTCTAAAGTGCCACTTCAATACAAAGTACGGTTCTACCACCTATATAATATCAAAGTGAAGTAGAGCCTAATTTTTCGGGCAGGCTTAACGTCCAACTACCAAATTAGATGAGGTAGGCGGGGGACGGAAGCAGCACCTTACTATTAACATTTTCTAAACGAATATAAAATTTAGCAGTTATAAGCGGGACTTGAACTGGCGATCTACCAATTAAAAGTCCATGCTCATAACCACTGCACTATACATATGAAATCAATTTGAAAATATTCTCAACTCTGAGGCATAACAGAGGAATGTGTAAAAATTTAATGTCTTACATCAAACTGGCGTCAAGTGATTAAGAATAGTAGTGAAAATTAATAGAAATCACAAAACAAGTTATTAGACAATCAAATAGTCTGACATAACTGGACAGGTGGCAAATCAGCTGTACACAGTGACACACTGCTGACTAGAGTGCTACAGCTGTGACATGTCATATGAGTAGTGCACCATCTCCCCCCCCCGCCATATACTCTCCTACAACAAGGCTTGTGTGCCAACCAGTTTGTTTACATTGAGAATACACATAGCATTTGTATTATCTTCATAGTACGTTTAACCTCTCTGGCGCCGTCTAATAATTTACTTTCACTCACTTCCTCCGTACGAGGAATTATCGCGATCATTTCAAATTTTAGAAATTCGAGTTTTAACCGGAAATATGGGTTTTGAGGTCCACCGATTTTTTGAAGCGAAACTTCTCATATAAATATTGCAATTTTTAAGAATATTACCTGTAATAATTAGAATTAGAGAAAGTTGTATGAGTGTTTCACACCAGATTATTTTTGTTTTGTTCAAAACTCATTTACGTATTCATTAAATACTTGGTTCTATGATGTTCGTATGAGAAATAAATATAAAATATAATTTATTTAGAAAAGTATAATAATATGATAGTCGTCATGGAAGGCCATCTTATCGCGTCACAATAACTGTGGCCAGTCTAGTTGGCAGCGCTACATGTACATTGTATCATTTCGCTACTGATAACTAGCAATGATTTATTTTCACTTTTAATATTAACTTGCTATATCAGCATCAGTGGGCAAATCATACAGTAATTAACTTTTTTTTGTATTGTTCATATGCTTATCGATTAAATATATATATATATATATATGCGATAATCACAGTTCCTCTAGCTCCTATTTTTACTGCAAGCAAGATTGTGCAGATTTTCAAAATTGAAATTTCCTCCGGAAATACATATACTGGGGTCCCCTGAATACGAAAAAAATCTTTTTTGACGACTAGTCTGTATTTGAACAATTTATGTGAGTTAACGAAAAGTTGCAGGAAGCTCACAAACCTCGCATTTCATTTAGGTACTACCACAGCATCAGACACGAAAATTTCGGAGGAAATCTATCAACCGGAAGTGCGACTTTACTGAATTTTTGTCTCCAATTTTTTGTGATTTTCTCGAAAAAGGCTTCAACGATTTTCTTTAAACTTCGAATATTAGCTAATAGATATCTCTCACTTTTATTTGAAATATTTTCCTGGTAAAATTTATTTGTGGGGGTTGTGGGGGAACAGTAGCGTTATGCTTTCCACTAAAGTACCACTTCAGTATAATATATGGTTTTCATCACCCACATAATATTTATTACACACATCAAAAACATTGATTGGTAGAATTCCAAATTTGAAGAAAATCAGTTGACCGGAAATAGCGATTTTACAGAATAGATTTTTGAGTTTTTGGAATTTTCACGAAGACGAATATGATTTGCTCTAAACTTGATATTTTGTTATTTTATTTTATTGACAGAAAAAAAAGCTACATCCTTAATGGCCAGGTCAAGTTACAGTGTAATTTGATTGTTGATTGTCAAGACAAAAACTTAATTTTAAAATATTCATGTATCTCATACAGCGGGTGAGCTAATAACAGTTTTTTAACACTAGCTTTGAAACACTTCAAAGTATTATTTTTTATATTCTCTGGTAAATAGTTGTAAAGAGAGATGGACAAACTGTGGAAGCTGGTACGAACTTTTGTCAACCTGTTTCTACTCTGGACGAGATTATTGCGTTTCCTGGTGAAATGATCATGAAATTTGCGAGAAACATAGAAATTGGCCTTCATTGCACTTTACGTAGACAAGGCATTGAAAAATAAATATGGCTGGCAGTGTCATTATGTTCAATCTCTTAAACAAAGAACGACAAGATACTTTCGAGTCTAAACCCAAAGTGACTCTAATTGCCTTCTTTTGTAACCTAAATATTTTTTTACATTCGGCAGCATTACCCAAAATTATAGTACTTTTTTTTTTTTTAAAGGAAGCGTCAGCTCCTCCCTCCTCCTGGCACTAGCCTGGATTCACCGGTCTCGGCACTTCATCAGAGCTAGGCCTAAAACTTGCCCTCTTAGGGGCTCCTCCTGTTCTAAAAATAGGCCTAGCTCCAAGCCAGGTCGATCCTCTTCTGACGGAGGACCTCCCTGGCAAAAGCCGCGACCAGCCCCCAAGCCACCTTGCTCGTCAGCATTGCCCCGACCACATTGTCGGGGGTCAGCCGACCCACCCTTTTTTCCAAGGCAACCCTATCTCTCTCCCACCTCCCACACCCGAAGAAGGTGTGGTAGGCGTCATCGCTTACCCTGCATCCGTAGAAGCAATCACCCAATTCCCGGATCCTCCTTCTGTGGAGGTAGGACCTGAAGCATCCGTGGCCGCTGAGGAGCTGAGTGACATAAAAGTCCACCTCCCCATGCGGCCTCCCGACCCACCTCTCCACCTCTCCAATGAGTCGGGCCGTCCAACGGCCCCTCGAGTCCCCCTCCCATAGCGCCTGCCACATCCTAAGGGTGCGTCGCCTTTCTTCCCGCGCAGCGGCTCTCCCGGCGCCCTCCACCCTCCTCTCATATATCCTTTTTTTCTCCCGCGCCAGCAACGCGATTGGGATTACCCCGGCTATCACCAATACTGCTGGCTCCGACACAGTCCGGTAGGCCGAGGCAATCCGCGCGCAAGCGGCTCTCCCGGCGCCCTCCACCCTCCTCTCATATATCCTTTTTTTCTCCCGCGCCAGCAACGCGATTGGGATTACCCCGGCTATCACCAATACTGCTGGCTCCGATACAGTCCGGTAGGCCGAGGCAATCCGCAGCGCGCCCAACCGCTGTACCCGGACAAGCCTTCTTCTGTGGGCCTCCCTCCCCAAGGCATCCGCCCACACTTCGGCGCCATAGAGGAGGATGGAGTGCGCCACTCCCATCAACACCCTACGCGTACTTGCCCGTGGGCCCCCCACGTTAGCCATCAGGCGGCCTAGGGAGGCGACAGTTCTCGCCGCCCTGTCCGCCGCCCGCCTGACGTGTTCTCCAAAGCCCAGCCTCCTATCTATCTCGACCCCTAAGTACCTGACAGAGCCTCTCGCCTCCACTACCTCCTCCCCAACACGGAGGTGCAGCGAGGCGGGAATCCGCCGCTTCGTAAGGACTACGACCTCTGTTTTTGCCACAAATTATAGTACCATAGCACAAATGGCTATGAACATACACAAAATATGCCAACTTTAAAGCTTTCAAGCAACCGACATTCTTAATTTTCCATTAAACATAGATTCCACGAGACACTTTACCCATGAAGTTATTAACTTGATCTACCCAGATCATTTTGAAACTATGAAAATGCCTAAGAAATTAATTGCTTTTTCAGTGGAATCCATGCTGCATAAATAGAAACGAATCACATTTATCTGAAAGATTTTTCTGAAAAAACTGATTTTAGAGGGGTATTGAACGTCTATTAGTTTGTTAACATTTAAGTTTGCACAACTTTCTTGGTTTTGGCATAGAGAGCTCCACATAAGGCCACTCAGGTATTCAAGTAAAGCCTCCAACCACCATTTTTATGGTCATTTCAACTAAACATTGTAACGTGGCAATTTTAAAGAAAATTTCTTGATTAAATTGTATTAATTAGAGCAAGTCGTGTCATTTGTTTTACACTACATCTTGTTTACTTATTCTACGGTACTTCCTTTTACTGCTAAAGAAAGTAAAAAAAAGATGGCGACAAAAGAAATTTCCATGTATTTGCGAGTTGTGAAGAGAATGCAAACATGGGTACCTGCAATGTTTCTAGTCACAATTCAGTTTAATTTCAGTTTAACAAAAGGCGACATATTATAAGACGACCCAATTAATGAACAATATAGACTATAAAATGTTTTAATAACAACTATTACAGATATAAATATTTAGAGAGGTGGCGAATGAGGGGGAGGCTAACGCTAAACTCAAGACTTTGTATGTAATATATATATATGAAAGTAATGAGGGGAAAGAAGAAGAGATATCTGACCAAGAACTTCTAATTAAAGGGTCAACAATGTTTTACGATGGTGGAATATTAGAGAGAGAGAGAGAGAGAAAGAGACAACTTTTAGGATGGTCTGTGTGATGAAGATGCCGGTAGGTACTCTCATGGCCGACCTGCACTGCAAGTATATGAGAGCACAGACTACTTCTGTTGTAGCAGTGCTTACCTTCATCAATGAATCTGAATGCGCAGTGATAAGTATTCATTACAAGTGGATGACATTTCCAATAAACCGAGTCTATCGCAAGAACCAAAGTGTTTTCACTCTCTATATTACTATCTGTCCTTAGGAGCAAATATTGCGACGGTAACAGAGTTAGGAATTTGAGTTTCCACTGGACAAACATGTTCTGTGGTCTCTTGAGTTTGAAAACTAGTGATTTGTAAAAGTTGGTATACGTAAGAGTAAAATAGCACAAATAGGAAAATGTAAGAAACAAATCTGATGTGAAACACTCACACGACTTTCTCTTACATTTTATGGCTCGTCATATTTCTCAGTATTTTCTCAGGAATTTTCTCACTAACTAGGGAGTTCTGAGAGGAGGTCATATTTCACTTTATGGCCGAATATTCATTTTTACTAGACATCCATCGTGCTTACTTTGATTTTCTATAACTGAAAGAAGACAAGTTTTTTTTTGTCGCATCTAATAGAATTCGTTTTATTGTGAACCATATGCTCATCATGCGCGATTTTATAGAAAAACGTTTGTAGATCTGTGTAATTATTAAATGTCAAATACACCATCGTGATTATCACTCATCAACAAAGGATTTTTTTTTTTGTTTTGAGGTCCCCAGCGTATGGAAAAGATATTTTTAGCGAATGATGTGAGTGTGTATGTATTTTGGCGAACAAAATAACACAAAAACGAAAAATCCTAAGGAATGCTAAAAAATTGGTAATCGATTTTTGATAGTACCATGTACATCTGGCACTAAGGTTTCTGGCAAAATCAATCAACCGGAAGTACGACTGTACTGATTTTTTTCTTCAGTTTTTCCCGATTTTCTTGAAAATGGGTAAAACGGATTTCCTGTAAACTTCGTATACTATCTGCACACATACATCGTATCGCTATTATATGACAGATTTTCCCCAGGAAAATATGATTTTTTTTTTGGAGGTTCTGAGGGAACAGTAGCGGTACCACTTCAGTATGGTTTGGCCACTTTCTATAATGTTAACATACATTAGAAGCACTGTTAGAAAACCAAATTTAAAAAAAAAAAAATAGGATAACCGGAAGTGTCACTTTACACAAAGATTTTTCTGTTTTTTTTTTTTTAGAATTTTTCTCGAAAACTTCTCTAACGATTTCCCTTTAAACTTGGTGTGCTAACTGCACAGATATATGTAAGTGTGTCACTTATCTGTCACGCGTTTACTTGAAACATTTTTCCCCCCAAATACATTATTTTGAATTAAGTTGTGCACAAATTTGTCGTGTTAAATTTCAAAATCTTATACACATATCGTTCAGTGTTTTTTGGATGCGTTCATTGGTCACAATATAATCACTTCTCTACCTGCTAAGATTAGTAAGTAGGTAGGTACTTTCCCCCACTACCACCTTTGTGTGAGTATTTCCCAACAGATTTTTTTTTCTTCTTCTAAATTTTTGTTTTGCATGCAAGTACTTATGTAAATAAGAGTATACTACATTAGTACCATCGAGCACCGGCAGGGGGGTTTTTCCTTGTACTCTCCTTTTCTGTAATTGTACTTTAATGGAAATAAAAGTGATAATAATATTATTATGATACCTGCTGGGCAATAGTTACGTGATGGTAAGATTTGCATTATATTGTAATTTCAGTATACTTTAGGGCTCCACCTGTTTATTATTGACAATAAAAATGCCAAATTTTATTAAAAAGGTTGAGGAGCTGTAGCCAAGAGAAGACAAGCGAGCTTTTGTGAATTTTAAATCTTATTGTGCGGCGGTATGAGGAGGAGGAGGAGGATAGTGTCAGGATCACAGATAGGGAGGGGCTCAGTGGAAGAGTTCTAAACGTGTGCGGAGATAATAGAGAGATTGGTGGCGAAGAGGTGAATTGTGGGGTGAAACGGCTTTGCACAAACTAATCTGGCTAATGCATTACTGAACGACTTTTTACGAGACATTTTATAGTCAAACATAAATACATTTCGAGAACAAACATGGCCGCCATCAAACAAGGCGAACATTTTCTTTTTCACAACTTGCACATCCGCTACACAATATTAAATTTCTAATCCACAAATAAACTAGAATTAATGCGTTATGTTGCTGAACTGCATTTTGGGCCAAAACTGGATTCCTGCACTTGCATGTGGAATCTCTCTACATCATCATATCAATCCAGGAAGGAATTAAAGCGAATTTTCTGTAAATAGCAAACACAAAGAAAAAAAATAGAGAGCGCCAATAAGCATCCCCATGTAATCTGAAATTTAACGCCACATATTCCGATTCCGAAAAACTCAAAAACTAAATTCAGTAAATTTGCACTTCTGACGTAACCTTTGTGGCCAGATACGATGGTAAAACCGAAACGGAATACCAAGTTTTGAGCTTCCTGGCGATTTTTCGATTTTGAGATATTTTATTCTCACAACACACACACACAGACCATTTGCTAAAAATTCGCTGAAAAACCTTTTGTTTTCGTGCTTAAAGAACCTCAAAGCATGAATTTCTTGTAGAAACTCAATTTTTCTAAAATTTAACACGATTACAATACTTCCGGTTACTAGGAAAAGTAAGATGAAGTAAATTTATTTCAAATTAAATAAAGTAATACGTCATTTTTGTTTCTCTGTTTCGATTATAAAGGGCGAACATTATAATCAAACGTTTTTAGTGAATAGTCTCTGTATGTGTATATGTGTGAACGAAATATCGCCATGAAGCTCAAACATGGATGGATTCCTTTAGATATTGTATTACCACCACCGTATCTGACACAAAGGTTCGTGCAAAATCCATTAACTGGTCGTGCGTCTTTACTGATAGTTTTTTCCAGTTTTTCATGATTTCTAAAACGGATCGAACGCTTGTTTCTTTAAACTTCGTTTAATTATATTAAAAATATAATTTTTAAGGTGTTCTACGGAATTTTGTAGCGTCAAATATCACTTGTGTCTTCTGTACTATCTATGTTATTAGGTTATTACATTGAAATGAGTATCTTAGTCAAGGAATGCTTACCAGCATGTAAAAACTGAAAAAAAAAAAATTCTATGTTTACTAACTGTAGTAAGAGGCTGCAGTGTGAGTGTTTCAACAGATTTTTTTTGGAGGGGGCGAGCTCACCTGGACTGGAGGGGGGGTCACAGATTGGATCCAATATCATTATTTTAGTCTTAATTCTGTAAGAATGTTAATCAAAAAAGGAAAATAGAATGGAAGTTCGAAACGAAAAAAAGGTATTTAATTTAAGATATAGTAAAGTATGTTAGCAGTAAGGTTATCTAGTGAGGAAGTGACCAAGATCACAGATGTGTGGCACAAGAGAACATGTGTGTATGAAGAGACACAGTCCAGATCTGTGTCGACTTCAAAGTCAGTACCCCCCACCCGCCCAACTTTCTACACCAACTGCAACAACACTATCGAACTGAACACATTCCCTGCCAACACCGCCCTCTTCTTCATTTAATAACAAAATTTATCTTTAAATTTATTTCTGTTCAGTGTTGTAAAAAATACGTTGTTAAACACTCAAACAGGGCATCATTCCCTTACTGTTTGTTTCTATAGAATTAATGACTCGAAAACGACTATATAACGTTTTCCTGTAAACTTGGAATACTAATTGCCCACATGGAAATCGGATAAGAAACTTTTTTCCGAAAAATGAATCGATTTTAACTAGACTTTCTCTCACTCTAATTAACTCATAGACTTTCTCTCACTCTAATTAATACATAGACTTTCTCTCACTCTAATTAATACATAGACTTTCTCTCACTCTATTAATACATAGACTTTCTCTCACTCTAATTAATACATAGACTTTCTCTCACTCTAATTAATACATAGACTTTCTCTCACTCTAATTAATACATAGACTTTCTCTCACTCTAATTAATACATAGACTTTCTCTCACTCTAATTAACCCAATTTAATCAAGAAATTTCCTTTAACTGCAATGTTACAATGTTTAATTGGGCTGGCCACATCGTACTACCTGTATACCTGAGCGGCATTATATGGAGCGCTCAATATCAAAATCAACAAAGCTTGTGCAAATTTAATGTAAAAATAACTGATAGAACTCCAACTTTGGCGTTTTTATCTATGCAGCTAACATACCAAGTTTAAAGAAAGTCACTGTAACCGTTTTTCACGAAAATTCATGAAAAAAAAAACTCAAAAAACTTATTGTGTAAAATCGCACCTCCGATTAACTGATTTTTTTCAAATTTGGAATTCCATCAATGCTTCTAATATATATATTATGTTGAAAATGTGGGTGTGTCTGCAATGCTGGACAACATCTGGTATTTTATCCGTCGAAGCATGCATATTGATTTTGTTCCTGACCGGTTTCGGATTTTCATCCATCGTCAGAGCAAATTTATGTATACAACCAACAAGTATGAAGTACAACAGAAACATTACGTTGAAGTGAACTCTCTACACGAACTTGATGAATTTGCTTTAACGATGGATGAAAATCCGAAACCGGCCAGGAACATAATCAATATGAGATGGATTTGAAGGATAAGATATCAGACATATTATGTTGGTGGTAAGGAAAGCATAACGCTACTTTCCCCTCAGAACCCTCCCCCCAAAATCCATGCTGTTAACATTCTAAGATTAAACAACACCACTGCAGCTGTTTAGAAAACAGTCGAGCAAAACTCCGAATACTATCCAGTAAAGTTGCATTTCTGGCTTAATCGAGTTCTTTGAACTTCCAATTCTAGCAATGCATTTAATATCCTCTAAATATTAGGTGTTAGAAGTGAACTTATGTACAGCTTTGTAGCACTTTACCTTCACGCTCGTCAATGAAACGGCTATCCTTTCCCGTAATAATGATCCGCGTCATAGCTATTCGCCATCTTCAAATCCATCTCAATCCATTTCCGTCATACATTTCACACATATTGTCCTTCTAATTGTCACTCAAGACCGTTTATCTTAGACTCCACCTAGATAAGACGATTAACATGGAATCCTCATACCTGACTCAAACGAAATTAATTAAATTACCGATAAAGAAGGTTAACGAAACTACAAGATAAACGCTCAAAGCTCATATTGCACAATAAAAAGTAAATTGTACAATCATCCCCTATTAGCCCCTATAGGATCATACGGACTCGAATTATACGGGACTGCCAAAAAACACAGAAACCTGTATCGCACATTCAATACTGTCAGTACTACCTCCCTACGTCTCTAACCACACTATCCACACTAACCTGAAAATTCCTTGCGTCCCTGCCTTAGTCAAATCCCGCTACCTAAAATTCCATTCCAAATTAACTTCTCATTCAAATATCCTGATCCCCCTCAATTCCACTCTTCTCACAGACCCGCCAAGACGTCTGAGGCATCTGAAAATCTGTCATCCGGTTGTCTTGATACACAGACGGTCCTTCAAACTACTCAAAACAGCCAAAGCGTACGATTCAATTTTTATTATTCATCTTTTTTACTTGTTGCATACGTTACGCATTATAAAAATCTTAAATAAAGAGAAGAAATAATATATAAAATCCATGAGATAGGTTTGGGAGGAGGATTGAGAGCCGACAGTTGGACATTTTTCTCCTAAGTACAGATTAGTGTTTTAGAAAGTGCCAGTTTAGTGCAGACGACAGCTAAAGGAGCGTAAAAACGCTGTCTATCGGCAACTTAATCATTTTATCTCCAACAGGAGAGATTATTTAAAAGAATTTTTTTTTTCGTTTAAACATATTTGTGCTGAGTGGAGAATTTAGAGCGCGGCAAAGTACGATCGCTGAACAAACACAATATGGCATCATAATTAGAGTAACTAACTAACAGACGGCTCTATTTTAGCTTGCGTTTGGTTTGAAGATCAATCGGGAGGAGGGATGGCGCGTTAGTTAGCTGTATAGGGATGGCGAGTTAGTTAGCTGTATACCAAGCCAAGCAGATATGTCTGTTATAACATGACGTATATCAGGACATATCCTGCCGGAAGTGCAAAATCACTGAAAAAGTTTCTGAATTCGTCAAGACTCCAACGGTTTCCTTTAAACTTCGTAGTATACTATCTACATACATAAAATACCTCTTTTTTTAAAACATCCCACTTTTTATTTGATTAATTTTTCCCTGGAACCGTTAACTGCGACTTTAAGTTTTTGAGTTATATTTTTTGTTGTTGAATATTCTCGAAAACGACTATAATAATTTCCTTTGGCGATTGATACACATAAATCCTATTTCAATCATTTTCTGGAAAAATTGTTCAAAGTGTTTTCCTAAGAATCTGCGATATTAAATTTCAAAGGTTGGTGCTCTCTTGTGGATTCTAATGAAAACACTTTTACAATCTGCCTGGGTAGATACTTCGCCTTCCCGCCACCTCTACATTTATGTTAAAAAACAAATGAGTAGATTTTGATGTTTAAAAGGAAGTAGTCATTCTCTATATAATTATATTGACAGCAGTAAGAGAAAAATGTGTGACTGTTTCACATCAGACTTTTTTTTTGTAGTTGAACATATGTGAACAATTTTGTGATAGATACGCATGCGCAAAGATGGAATCTAAAAATAGCGAAGAGTGGTGCTTGAGAATGAAGTCCTGTTGCCTGTGTGCGTCAATTATCTACTAACTGTATTACGAATTTGTATTCTATTGAGATGCAACTTTAATAAAATATACCCAAATACTCCAACCTGGTACAGTATTCAGGTACCAGCAGATTGACAATAAATATTGTAGGCACAGTCCTGGGGAAGGGATAATTGGTCTTTAAAATTAACTGACAATTAAAATGTTAACAAATCCATTTTTGTATAGAAAATGGTATTGGTTGTCTGACTGTTTACTTGAGAAACTAACTTTAGAAATCACTACTCACTATATAGTAACTACATTGAATACAATCAGGAAAAGGAAATTGGAACCAAATGGACTACACTATATCGATGATTCAGCTGGCAATCATAATCGATTATGAAAATAAACAATCAAGATCTGAGCGATATTGCTGGGTGAGATATGAACAGTAACTTTAACAAATCGATATCCACATTCATTTATTACTTTTTCCAAATACATTTAATTTAAACCATTTCCATACTTGCTTGAAGTGTGATCTAATGATGATAAAATTAGAGTGGAACGTGCCACAACTTTGTTGACACAAAATGATTTTTCCCAAGTCTGAAATATTGTACCTTTTCTACTACTACAATCGAAATTTTTTCTCTTATTGTAAAAAGCGACAGTTTAAATTTTAACCCAACTGGCAGATCCCGAGTACCTCCTCTACAAAAATCTTTTAAATAAACGTTACAGAATTTTATCTGTGCAGCAAGCATTTTAAGTTTTAGAAACTGTTTCATATGTATATATTAATATTATGTAGATGTGGTATACCCATATGTTGTACCAAAGTGATACTATTGAGGAAAGCAGCATAACCCAACACTAGTACCAACCAAAAAATAAAATTTCCCAGCAAAATGTTTCTAATAAAAATGTTACGTATTCATGTTTATAAATACTATACGAAGTTTAAAGAAAATTGTTGGAGCTGTTTTCGAGAAAATCGTGAAAAAACTGAAGGAAAAAAACGTTCAATAATGTCGCACTTCCGGTAAATGGATTTTGCCCGAAACGTTCGGGTCAGATACCGGTGGCTTACCTAAACGGCTACAAACAAATCATTCGCTAAAAACTATTGTGATTTTTTTCGTTTTCTGGGGATCACAAAACATGGGTATTTCCGGTAAAGAAACAGTTTTGAATATTTAACACGATTCGCAATATTTCCTCTAACTCGAGAGTAAGAGAAAGTAAAAATATTCAGTATAGACTTGTTCCGGTTGGCCGGATTTTTACTGTAATCTTCCGAGACGATAGCTAAACGGAATCATCAAGTGTGAACCTGCTGCAATTTTTCGTTATTACGACATATACAAATACTTTATATCAGACTATTGGCTAAAAATGGTCTATATTGAGTGGTCTTCGAGTACAGTACCACCATGATAGAGGCAAGAATACCTGGGTAACTCGGATAGTGTTTATCTGCAAGCTGGCAATGCAGCAGGTGACGTAAACAGAGCTGCGACTTCATTACCAACAGACCAACTGGCTGCCACGGCCATCCACATTTTACTGTTACACTTACAGTGCTGCCCCCGTCCCGTATTGCCGCACCGTCATCAATAAAACTGAACAAACTAAAATGTTAACAAGCAAAAGTAGCAAAATTATTATTACCTTTTATACTGAGAAATGTCAACAGATATGGAACAGCATAAATGTCCCCGTTTGACCTTTTGTGGGCAACACTGCAGAACTAGGGAAAATACCTACAAAAAGGTATTCTCCTTGTTATATACTCACACTCACACATACACATTTATATACAAAAACATCAAAAGAAAACACAATTTCCCAATTATTCATCATATGAGATGAGAGAAAGTATACATATATATTTTTACTTTATAGTGATACAATTATTGCTTTTTTTTTGGTTAAAGGGAAGAAAAAAAAACTTCTTTATGCCAACGTTTCAAATCTTGGATCGGGCCTTCATCTGCAAGCAATGTTTGTAAAAAAAACAAACAATCACCATAAGCAACAGAAACCATTATGATGATTTGTACTTTGTATTTTACTCGATATATATAATGAAGTGATCAATTTAAATCGCTAGCAATATAACATTTCAAATATAGTCTGTCCAATATTCTTCTGTATAGTTGTATATTAACAGGCAGTGCAACAGTGGCAGCAAATTGTGACAGCTCAAAGGATAATTTAAAGAAAAAATTTAAGATAAGATTATTTATAGAGCATGATTTTTATCAAAATTTGCCATGTTACTGTTTTTTTTTTTGGTACAAATATAGCCCTGATGAAGGCCCGATCTAAGTATAGAAACGTTGGCCTAAAAGAAGTTTTTTTTCTGCCCTATAACCGCCCCCCCCCCAAACAACAGTTTCTGAAATATAATAGTCAGTGTACAGCACCAAAATCTGTTGGAAAAAGACCAGTTTTTAGATAATTAATGGCTGCTATTAGTGTTATAGACATTAACAGACCAAAGTGGCAATAAGTATTGATCACCTGAAGACTAGATTCATGAGGAACGTGAGAGAACAATATGAATCAATGAGTCACTGGGAGGAAGCTGCAGATCGTTACCAAACGCTGATATCAAGAAAATGTGCATTCTGTACCCATATCCTCTCCCAGCCGATCTCCATTTGAAGATTACAAGTTCCTCGGTAGTTATCTATGTTGACCAACCGACACCAATAAACAAGTAATACGTACTAGTGAGGAAAAAATCGGTCGAGAAGAGTCGCACGCCAAGGCAACCGATTTCTTTAAAATGAATTTTGTCAACACATTCAACTTGTAATCTGTCCAAAGAGAGGACCCAAAATACTCCTCGGACTAGAGTGGGAGAAACTACATAAATACAGCGACGATATACAACAGAGTTCATACAACTGAGTTCACTCGTCAGTCACAAAGTCATTACCCTTTACCACTCTACCATTTTAAGTGTAAAGTCCAGGCAGTCAGTGTCACTTTCCAGTGTTAGCCATATTTTGTTTGTTCATTCAAACCAGACCTTTCTCTCCTTCATCAACCGTTATCTAGGTGGTTCGAACAGGCATCCAACTCGAATATCATGAAACCAATATTTCATTCCTTTTTCTATCTAAACAAAAAAAAAAGTGTTAATGTTCTAGATCGGTTTTCACCAGTACGTTTTATCTTATTTAAAAAAAAATCGTAAACCAAACGTATGCAATTTTTTTGCGATTCGCGTTTTTTTTTTGGGAAACTTTGTATTTATTATTTACAAAAAAAAAAAAAAGGTAATTTTTTTTTCACTGAAACATTACTGCGACTTGGATTTTAAATGGTACGGTGGTGGGAGGGAGGAGCTGCGATAGAGTTTTATCGATATTAGTTTGCGATAAGTATATATAATTGTTATCGACTGGATGACTTAATCCACTCCCCCACTACAATCTATAAACAGTGGCACTTGAAATGGATATGTATGGAGAAGGGATAAACTGGCCCTTTGTTTATATTATTATATCTAAGTATAATGTATGCTGGCGGGTGAAAGCTGATGAAACGACGCGCCCTGCTTGCATGATCACACAAACACTTTGGCCAAAAATACAATTATTTTCAACATCGGACAATTTTCAGCAGACAGTACTGAACTCTCAAAACACTAGGGTCTTAAAGATGCCAGCGACAACTTATGGAAGGATAAAGAATTGCATGATTTGTGATTTCATAAAATATTTGGCATGAAACACTCACATGACTTTCTCTTAAACTTGTTAAATACAATTATCCAAATAAAATGACAAATTTTGCTCATTTGTCTCTGACATAAATATACAGGTAGTATGGGGGCAAGTGCCAGGTAGTGAATCATTACAAAAGTAGGGAGAGCCAATAATAATGAACAAACACATTTGAATTTTAATGTCACAGATTCCTCACAAACACTTGAAAACAATTTTTTTTTCAAAATAATATTACAAATAAAAGTGATAGGTTTATATATTTGGGCCGTTAGTATTCCAACTTTAAAAGGAAATCGTTCACGTCTTTTTCGAGAAAAGTACAAAAAATTGAAAAACCTATTCTGTAAAATTTACTTAATAAAAGTGATAGTTATGTATATGTTATATATAACATACGACGTTTGAAGGATATCGTTGGGAATCGTTTCTAGAAAATCACGAAAAACGGAAAAAATGAACAACCAGTAGTCGCACTTCCGGTTAATGGATTTTGCTCGAAACCTTAGTTTTCGAAAGCTGTTTTGTTATGAGCTTCCTATGACAATTTTTTTTTGAGATATTTGGTTAACATTAACTGAACCTTTCAGGTCGCAGTGCAATAATTCCCTGCAACAAACAATCTTATCCTATATTAACAAAGACACACACACAAAATTCCCTAAAAACATTTTTTTTCGTACTCAAGGGACCCCCAAAACATGTATTTCCGGTGAGAATACAATTTCGAAAATCTGACGAGATTGCAATACTTCCTCTTATTAAGGGGGGAAGCAAATGAAAGTAACAAAAAAATGAACAAAACATAATAAGAAGTTCAGCAGAAATAACTTTTTAATTACTTAACAGTAGAAGGAAGGGGGGTGCTGGTATGCTAGTGCTAACTAAATGGTTCCCTTCCATAAATATTTGTTTTAAGACGCGCCCAAAAATAGTAACACTCACTCACTATAGAGGGCATGCAGTGTGTATTTAAGACCATCCTCTAGCATCTCTAGTAATAAATACCCTATCACACTCATATTCTCTCTCTCTCTCTTAAATATACCACAATGGGTATTGTGTACATATTTATATATAAAATTGTCTCCATGGAAACGAGCACGTCACTGTAAACATACCAAAATATACAGACCACATACGAACATACATAAATACAGTATACAATAATAAATCATATAAGTAACCTATCGAAAGAAAAGGATCAGAATAGTTGGTTTGTTTTCGGAGCAAAGTTCTGCTATAAAAAAAAATAAAAAACAAATTAAAAAAAAAATCTGATTTAAAACACTCACATGACTTACAAACTAAATGACAGATCAGATCTTCTTCAAACCTCGTATTTTCATTAAATATTTAATTACTTCTAATATTTACAGATGGCAGTAGCTACACTAAAATTAAAATGTACTTTAGGAGACAGCGTGACGAAGTTACAAGCTTCCACAAAACCTCCGTAATCCATTTTTTCAGTAAAAAAACAGTTTCAAACAAAAGTGATTGGTGCTTCCAAGCATAAGGAAACCAATTGGTATTTCTACAGAGAAAAACGCTAGAAACATTGGAAAAATTCTTTGAGTAAAAACGCACTTTTGGTCCCTAGATGTTTTTTTTTCATCAAAATTTCAATAAACATATTTAATTCTCATTAACTTTACAAAAATTAGTAGAACCGTAGAATATAGTGAAATAACATTTTCAAAGGTAGGGGAGCCCTAATATCACCCCTTCCATCACAGAATATCTCAAAAATCCCTCCAAAAAACTGTTCCATATAAAACAGTAAATTAACCTGTGTTAATTTATCTGATGGGAACCAAAAAAAACATGTATTTCCGAAAATTTGCTGAATGTTCGCAATACTTCCTCTTAACAATACTTGTGACAGTTTCATAAAAAAAATATATATATAAAATGATGATGAAAGTAGAAAAGAAATAGTTAAGGGAGAAGTAGTAGAGAGAGGAAGTGTCCAAAGAGATAAGAGATGTTGAAGAACAGCTCCAGTGATAGTGTAGTGTAATATGCTGACAACAGACAATTATCCACACACCAACTACAGTGTATAATAAATATCTCATATATTTTATCATAAATATAACATCGTTAAAACTTTATGATAAATATTTTAAAGATATTTAAGACTTTAGTATATTGATTCCTAGAACAATGATGTAATTATAATAATCTCTATCGCTAGATTGCAAACTAATAAACATTACTTTTTATTAACATTGATGTTTACAGCTACGTTTAGGAAAAAAAAAACAGAAAATAATAACGAAATATAAATTTAACGAGACCATATTAAATAAATTTGTTTAAAATTAAAAAAAATAGTAATTTAAATATTAATAATCACTAACCTTAAGATATTTTGGAGAAAACTAAAGTTTAAAACTTGACAACGCTTAAGACGACATGTAGCCGTCCGAGTCAGTGGCCGAACTGTAACACGGCGATAGGAAAGACGCGGCTAACTCACATTCCGATATGCGCATGCCCACACTATCCCCACCACTATTCTATAGAAGTATACATTGTACAGAGATATTATAGGGGCGGGTCACCGCAATTAAATTCTGTTTACTAAGACATTTTTCTTAAAATTTTAATTTACTATATTTATTTGTGTTTATAAATTTTTTTTTTCTCATTATATCTACTCCTTGGTCAATTGTGTTTGCTGTTTGGTTTTTAAAAATATATATATTTGTTTTTGTTTTTTCTACTTATAATACTAGGAATTAGATAAAGTGAAAAGGAATAACTTTGTACCTATGCTTTTGCTAAAATAGTTACTTTTGTTTGTCAGTATGTTCACGTTTGTCTGTTGAACTGTACATTTTACGCTGGAATCGACTAGAGGATCCGTCGTAGCACGCTTATTTTTGTTGATCCTGACCGGCTTCGTATTCTTATCCATCGTCCATTACGATAATAAGGAACGTTTTGTAGATATTATTTATATATAATTATATTAGAAGATTCATTATTAGATGTGTACCATTTCTGTCTTTAGAAACATGGAGTGGGAGGTTATGCTTTCTTCAAAAAGCTCATTTTTGTACAGTTTATATTCTCCCCTTCGTGTACATTGAAGATAACTAAACGTCTAATAAGAATTTATATTGTTTGAAGAGAATTAGTCAATTATAACTATGTAAATTGTAGTAAGAGAAATTCTTGTGAGTGTTTCTCATCAGATTTTTTATTTTTCTCTTATTCCTGTTAAGAGAAAGTATTACAATCGTGTGAAATTTTTGAAACTTGAGTTTTCATCGAAAATATATGTTTTGAGGTCCCCTGAATATGAAAGAAATGTTTCTAGCAAATGGTCTGGATTGGTTTGTCTGTATGTGTACTTAAAAATAACTCAAAACCAAAAACATGCAGGAAGCTCTTTATTCCGTTTAGGTATAAACCACCGCTTCTGACATGAAGTTTTCGGACAAAATCGGAAGTGCGATATTACTGAATAGTTTTTTTTTTTTTCAGTTTTTCGCGATTTTATCGAAAACGAATCCAATGATTTTCTTTAAAACTTCGCATACTATGTACGAAACATTTTCACGTTTTTTTTTTGGAGGGGGATGTTCTGGGAGAAAAGTAGTGTTAAGATTTTCCACTAAAGTGCCACTATTCAGTAAAAATGTATTGTTTTGCAATCTATATAATATCAATTTTTACAGAAAAGATTGATGAGTTTTTTGGAATTTTCTCGTTGACCACTAAAACGATTTCCTTTTAAACTTGGAATACTAATTGCATAGTTATAAATCTATTACTTTTATTTGCATAATTTTTTTTTAATTGATTTTTAGTGGGGATCTGAGGAATATGAAACGTTTAAATTAAAATGTTCTTTTTTCAATATTATTGGCGCTTTCTACTCAGCAGTAATCATTATCTATCTAACTGCCTCGGTTGGTAGGCTGGCACTTGTTCACAACTCACCATCTATCTAAGGATAAATAGGCAAAATATGAGAAAGTGAATGCTGTTCAACAGGACATTCAGAACTGTTCTGTTACAGATCTGAGGAGAAAGTTACGCAACTAGGTAACTATCATTCTGGTCTGTTATCAACCTCCAGTTCTGGCGGGCGGTACAACAATGAGACAACACTCTGTGATAATAATGTAATAATACAAGG
This sequence comes from Triatoma infestans, assembly GCA_011037195.1. Taxonomy (NCBI): domain Eukaryota; kingdom Metazoa; phylum Arthropoda; class Insecta; order Hemiptera; family Reduviidae; genus Triatoma; species Triatoma infestans. Next base: position 17,580 of record JAAEAF010003642.1, on the reverse strand, counting down.
CAGACTTAACATTGCGACGTTACACCATTGCGTATTCACACATAAAAAAATGTCTTCCCTATTTGGAAATAATATCCATAATGTTTAGATAAAAACCTAATATCTGTGTGTAGAATTGTCTATCAGTCGGTCTGTAAAATGACAGCTTTGTCCTGCAGTATTTTTTACTTTCTCTTATTACTTTCTCTTACTCCTAGTAAGAGGAAATATTGTAATAGTGTCAAATTTTCTATATCGAGTTTTCACCGGAAATATCCGTTTTGAGGTCCCCTGAGTCCAAAAAAGTGGTTTTTTAGAAAATGGTCTGTGTGTGTGTGTGGGTGTATATATATATGTATGTATGATGTATGTGTGTGAACAGCATAGCTCAAAAAAAACGAAAAATCGTAGAAAGTTCGAACTTGATATTCCGTTTAGGTATCACCATGGGATCTGACAGTACGTTTCTGTCAAAATTCCACAACCGGAAGTACCACTTTCCTAGTTGTTTTTTTTGCATTTATCTCAAAAATGGCTCCGACTATTTTCTTCAAACTTGTATACATCAACTACACATACAAAGAGCTACAACTTTTATTTGAAACATTTCTCTGGAAAAATTCATTTAAGGGTAATTTGGGAGAAAGGTGGAATTCGGAGTTGCAAGAAAATGTGTATGTGTTGTTTATATAACTATAAATTTTAAAGAAAATCTTTAGAGGCCGTTTCGAGGAAAATTACAAAAAAACTGAAAAAGAAAAAAACCATTCAGTAAAGTGGCACATCCGGTGGAACGATTTTTACGAAAAGCTTATTTTCAAGTCTCCGGCTAACGAAATATACTAAATATTAAGTTTAAACATTTTGCGATTTTTCGTTTTTGAGATATGCTGTCCCAAACACACACAAATTGCTAGAAACCACTTTTTTTGGACTCAGGGGGCCTCAAAACGAATATTTCCGGTGAAAACTTCGACAATTTCGTTGAAGTTTGAAGTCAAAATTTGACACGATCGTTATACTTCCTGTTACCAGGGTTAAGAGGAAGTAAAAATTGCAAATGACCCAGTTTTAAAAGAAAATTTCCGTTCAACTGAGTCATCACTTTTCTGAATTGGATTTTCTATTTTCATCAGAGATATTTTCCGTGACTGCCTGCCTCTTCTGTCGTCATCTACCGGTTTCGGGCGTTCGCCCATTATCAGGATGCTTGTTGCAAACATGTGATAACATAGAATTGCACAGAGCAAATTTAATTGATACACTGGTCTTTAAATGTTTTTATTAGGGCCTAACTAGATTAAGAGGGGTGATCGTACCTGAGTGGGAAAACACATGCTTCGATCTTTAAAGGGCCATGCTGTACCCTTTAAAAATGGAAACATCCAGCACGTGGGGGTATGTAACTTGAACTACGTTTCTCGACGGAGATTTACTTTATAATTAATTATCCATACTATCTTACTAATTTGTCCGCAAGGGGTATCTGTTGCATGCAGTACTTGGGGAGTAGCGACCCTACGGGTTACCTCAGCTCAGTACCCCATGCACTTCATCAGAACAGTAACAATACACTTAAACTACATACACTCTACACGTTACAGACAAGGACAAACACACTACACAAACTAGGGTCTCCGTCCCTAGTTAACTGGCGAAAGCCAAGGAAGAAGGAAGGGTTTGGTTCAATGGTAGCGCGCAGGACTAGTAACGCGGAGGTTCCGGGTTCGAATCCAGCATGCTACCCTTAGATGTTTTTCTTCCTAGGAGCCTCTGCAACTCACTGTCCGGTGATGGGCAGTGTTGCCTGTATCTAGAGAACGCTGCTTGGAAGCCGGCTGTGCATTGGAGAAGGCTCCGGGGGCACAATAGATCTTTCAGGTCGCAGTGCAGTAATCCCCTACAACAATCTACTATTATGTTTATTTATTTTATAACAGCACGAAATAACACTATGTCAGCCGTGGGCTGCTGTGAAATAGTTACTGACAAGAAATGATAAAATACGAGCTGAATGATCGTAACATAGTATAGATAAACAAATAGTATTTTGTTAAACGATCAATCTATACAAGCAGGTTGTTTGGTAACACTAACTCATTTCGCATTTCACCTTTCATAATTCACACATGCCATCCACGCGCGCATGTATACATACTTAAATATGGGTTCTTTACATGCCTAAATATAACTAATCTAAACTAGCTTAGTAAGGACTTTTTATAGATATATCATTGACAAAATTGTTATATAATTGTGTTAACCAAGTTTAATGTAACGTACATTCCGCATTGACATTTTATTTTCTCGACTTGCATACATCATTCACATATGTACACCTTAAAGGCAATTATGATTCGTATGTACAGACTTAAAAATTAGCAGATATTTGGTTTTTGAACTTAAAAACTATTTGGTTCAGGTGAGTTGTGTATTGTTTATTGCGCGTTTTATTGTTATTGTGGGAAGATGGTTTTGAATAGCTGTTCACTTGCGAATTTGTCTGTTCGTTTATTTGGTTTTGTGTCTGGTGTTTTTATATTTCAAGTTGTTCTAGTACATCTAGTCGTCGTCCTTTTTTACCTGGGTGTATTAATTTTATCGTGGTAGAGATGTTGTCGGGTTTAAATTTGTTTGTGTTTAGGTGATTGGCATAATTTGAGTCAGTTTTGTTGTACTTGTATGATCTGATATGTTCGGCAAATCGTTCCCTAAGTTTTCTGCCTGTCTGGCCAACGTAAATGTTGCTACAGTCCGGGCATTTTAATTCATAAAACCCCACTGCTGTCATATACGTCAGCAGTCTCAGTACGAGTGCGGATTTTCTATTTTCTTTAATTTTTTTTTTTTTAATTTTTCTTAAATAGTCTGGTTATTTTGATAGATTCAACAAATTTGAAGGACTTGCAGTAGCTACATAGTCTGCTAAACCCGGTAAATTGTAATGTCCAGTCCTGTAACCATGTCGACAATTCTTGTTGCAACAATACCGCCCAATAACCTTTGTAAATATTAGAGTTGGTATAGGGGGGGGCATGTCGGCCAATCCTCAATACTCTTCTCTCTCTCGATACTTTCTCCCACATCAACTAACATTTGTTTTTCTTTCTGAATTAATTTAAAATAAAAACAGACAGTTTCTCAGAACACTGACCGGCCACACATGTACTACATCACCCCATGCCTTCAGTATTTACATATAAATAAATACTAGCAGCACACAATGCTGGCAGTTGTGACATACAGTTTGGCCACGTTCAACGTTTTGTTACGACAGATTAGAAGTTAATGTGGAAGTTTTAAACAATACAGAAATGACATTATTTTTTTTTACCTTCTCGTACTTCCTAGTAAGAGGAAGTATGCGATCCTGTCAAATTTTGCTAAATTGAGTTTTCACCGGAAATACAAATTTTGATCCCCCGCCCCCCCTGAGTTAGAGGAATATGGTTTTATTGAATGTCTTCTGTGTGTGTATGTGTGAACAGAACATCTAAACCAAAAGTTACAGAAAGCATAAACTTGATATTCCATTTACCACCAATTTTTTGGTTTGGGTAAAAATCCATCAACCGGAAGTGCGCTTTTACCGACGGATTTTTTTTTTGTGATTTTCCTCGAAAATGGTTTAAATTTAAACTAACTGACAAACCCCCTCCCCAATACTCTTCCAAAATCAATTTTTTCAGAAAAATGTTAAAAAAAAAAGGATACGTTTCTATCTATGCAGCAACCAAGTTTTAAGAAAATCTTTGTAACCATTTTCGAGAAAATCCCCCCCCCCAAAAGTATTCTGTGAAATTGTAGTTCTGGTTAAACCCAATTTTTTTTTCAAATTTGGAATTCTATTAATGCTTGTTAATTAATATATTATATAGATGGTATAACCATGTATGTTATATTAATACCATATAACCACCACAGATAGTGGTGCAGATAGTTTGTTTAGAGGAAAACATAACGCTACTATATTCTCTCAGAACCCCCCAAAAAATAAATTTCCCGGTGTAAAATGATTTAAATAAAAGTGCTTCTGTGTATAGTGTACGAAGTTTAAAGAAAATCGTTACAGCAGTTTTCAAGAAAATCATGAAGGACTGAAAAAGAAAAAAACGATCTATTTCCGATGAAAACTGCATTTCCAAAATCTGGCTTGATCGTAATACTTGCTCTTACTTAGGGGTAAGCGAGAGCAAACATGATCTCTCCCTCTCTCTCTCAATAATAACATTCAGACTGGCACAAGCCCATATAGTGCTGCTCTATTATCCATTTTGTATAAACGAAATACTAAAAATATTTTAGAAAAAGTCCGTAAATACAGTGACCAGTAATATCAGGTAGAAAATATAAGATAGCAACTATTAGTAAAAAATATTTAAAAAATGGAAATTTAGCCTGAATTGTGTTGACAAAATTTTACGATTAATTTTGTTCATTGAAATATCCTACAAATAATTACGTAGTTAAAAAAAAAAGTGCCTCAGTAGGACGGGTCTGAGGACCTTGGTGGGGCTAGTGACTGGACACACTTGGGTGTCTAGTCACTTGTTTAACATAGGGAGGACGTCTAGTCCCATTTGTCAGAATTGCGACGACGGAGTCAGGGGGAACGGTGTATCACTATTTATGTCAGTGTCCCCGTTTCATGTACGGGTTCGCGTATTTGGGAGGGCACCACTCTCGCAGGATTGCCTGGGCGAGTTGGAGTTTAAGGATATCTTGGGATATTGTCGACTGACCGGTAAGCTACCGGGGGAGATTAACTGAGAGGATGATATGGGGGGCATCGGGGGGATAAAAGCCACATAGGCTTAGGTCCCAAGCCATCAGGCACCCGGCATAATAATAATAAACTGACCTAATCTTTAATTGCAATGATTTCAGCAACTAATTGCCCTATTTGGAAACGGCAAACACACAATAGCTGCTTATGAGTCAAGAATATAATGGGACACACACACACCAGTACACTTGAAATATCCCACCCCCACTGGGTGGCAAGAACTAAATCTCTGCGATCGCAGACATTCGCATCATGGGATAACTGATTTATAGCGATCGTAGAGAGAGAGACAGAAAAAGGTTTGGCCAATATTGTGCAAGTATGGCCACAGACAGGATGATCACGGCTGCAAGGTTGTGGGAGGGGGGGACCATTTTTACTTTTCACTGGCCACTGTACGGCCATAATCAGGCACCAATGAATGATTCATACTAGTGAACTTTTTGCACATGGTACTGTTTAGATAGAGACTTGTTAATTATTGGTCTCGATAACCGGTGATAACAGTTATGGTTTACCTATCACAAATATCTTTATCACTTTTCATAACTATTAATTAAATTCAATAATATTGCTTGTTCCATATTGAATATAGTTGTAGATATAACTTGATATGATGACTAATTCCCATAACTAATACAACAAATTAACGCTTATAAATTCAATGTAACAGTATTGTGAAACATTCACACGACTCTTTGTAGTTGTAAATGATCAATTTTCTTAAAACTTGGTGCGCTTATTAAATATTTAATAATTGCTTTTAGCATAATACATGTGGAGAAGTGACCCTAATTGTGTATGTAGTATACCTACACAAAAATGTATGTAGTCCCATAAAACAATTATTTCCGTGAATATACAAAAATCTTACAATTTAGGACGATCGCATTACTTCATTGTCCCTGCTGACGTGACAGTAATTAAGAGAAAGAAATAATTGAGAAAATAAAGTAAAGAGTGAGAGTAAAAATTGAAGGTGAGAGCGCAGATAGTGGTGCAGATAAATGGGAACCAATGAAATAATTATTGAAGTGATCAGCTATACAGGACCAAGAAACAGAAAGTGATCAGTGATTGGGTGGGGTAAGTAGGCAGCGTTATCTTGGCGTCGTTACCTTTATATATATATATATATTTACAACTGTAATTATTGGTAATGAAAAACTACTTACAGACTACCATGGAACCGTCTGTCTGATAACAATACAATTCTGTCTGAACTGCATTAACATGGCCTCTGGCCCAGAATTTATCCAGCTGAATCAACTGTGACAATAAAGTATTTGCCCAAATATCTCGGAAGTAGAATATTATCAACTTATTTTGCTTTCTTTGGTGAAGATTTTGTGGCCAACATTAAGGGCTTATATTTTTCAAAATTCTATAGCTTCGCAAATTAATTTTTAAACGCTCATTTATTGGCTACATTCTACAATTCCTTGAGTGTTAGTATTGTCTGCCATGCAGTTAATAGTCTTTTATTTCTTCAAATTTACATTGATATTCTACAACTCAAGAGATATTTCCGGAGATTTTAGGGGCCAAAGAGTAATTTTGATTTTCACTCATTCCTTTTACCGGCATTGGTCCTATGCAATAGTCAAGCCGATATCAGAATCAGGCAGAAATAATAGAGATACTCTGTACTATGGGTTTTGGCATGCTGGCGTGAAAGATAAATAACATGAGCCGGACATAAGGCTCAGCTAGTGTTTGCAGATAGCTTAAAGAGAATCGTTGGAGCCATTTACGAGAAAATTCGTAAAACTGATATGAACTTACAAATTACTTAAACGTCCCACTAATAAATCTGAGGTGTCCAACCCGCGACCCCAAAATGGCTTTGAATTAAAATTGTTTGTTTATTCTAACAAACCATTTTAAATTATAGTTGTTGCGGTTGGTTCCGCAGAGCTGGAAAGCATCAGAGATATTTTAAATTAATTTACTAATGCTTTTTAACACTATTCTCGATCTTCTTTGAGATTTGAGGTATCTTTTGTTACCAAAGAGTGAGCGGAAATAACTCAGCTCTATGGTTGATTTTATTTACGTTTTCAACAATAGGAAACACGCTCTTCAGTTTAAAGTTGTCTAAATGTTACCAGCCAATTTCCAAAACATCTAGAGCTGCATTCAATTTAAGGATTGGACTTTATAAATCCTTTCTTCTAATATCCCTCGTCTCACAATCCTGCCTTATTGATGTCTTCGCTTTTGGCAACATCAACATTTGTTAGTAACTATTTTCAAGGATGAAGTAAACGAAGAGTAAACCAAAATATCTGTACAGTACATTGACAACTCGTTAAGATTTGTAACTACTTCCATCCAACCATATAATGTTATATTAGTATCTCAAATACAATATCAGCTATCCCACTAGTTCTTCGCTGCCCAGTTTTACTTTTATAGTAAAATGTTCAACTAATTGTATTGATGAAGTTTATTGCTTAGATAAGTAATTTATCTAAAGCAGTAATCGTAAATAGATACGTTGATCTATCACAATCTCTACCTTAAACGATTTTCACACCTACTATGAATTGAACAATTAACCAGGATATCAAAAAAATTATATTTTTGCATATTATATATTAGTGTTTTTATTTAAAGTGTGGCCCAAGACAGTACTTCTTCTCCCAATGGGTCCTAGATAACCACCCAAAAGGTTGCACACACCCTCTGCGCTAAATCGTAAAATGGCATTTCTTTACTTCCTTCCTCAAATACTTTTTTTTTTTCAGGCTGCAATTAAATATTAAGACGAGAAATGTTGCGCATCTTGGAAATAGTTGGCGGATCTGACCGACTATACGAGTGCAAGTTTGCTGATACAGGCTATAATTTAATATTAATAAACTAATATGATAGCTATGATTAAGATGTAATATAATTAAAACTTGGAAAAATATATCTGGAACGAACTACTTTAATCATTTATATGCCTACACACAGTTTGATAAGGAGGGGCGTATCACCAAGAAGGCGGGTACCCAGATAATGGTCACTCACTCCACCCTCCCCGTTCCGCATCACATGATCAGCTAGTATATTAAAATCGTTCAATTTTATTTCCATAATTACTTGAAACAAGAGCTTACTTTCCAGATAATAAGACATCAAGTGTGAAAGAATCACACGACTTTCTCTCACTCTATTTGTTAAAATTCTAAATGAATTTTTTTTTCAAAAATGGAATGGTTATGAAACGTTCAGTGGGGCTTCATGTAGGCGGTGGGCATTATAGTCCAGCATGGGATCCGCCACACTAACTTGTCTGTCAAAATTCCTCAACCGGAAGTACCACTTTATTTGAGATTTTCTCAAAACTGGCTCCAACAATTAATTCTCTTTGAACTTGATATAATATCAACTACTCATACAAGGATCTACAACTTTTATTTAAAACATTTCTATGGGTAAAGTAATTTAAGGCGCAGCTTTTGGGGGTGGGGGTGGGAGTGTTATGTTTTCCTCTAAAGTGCTAACTTAGTTGATTATACAATTCTACCAACCAAACAGAATCAATTATAAATATGTAAATAGATTGCCGAAATACTGAGTTTTAAGAAAATTAGTAAACCGGAAGTGCGCTTTTACTGAACAGTTTTTTCAGTTTTCGCGATTTTCTCCAAAAAAAAAAACACCGACGAATTTCATTAAATTTGGTAAGTTTACAATAAAATTTGTCAATTATAATTTTGTTAAATATAATAATAATTTTGTTAAATATACTCATTGTCTAAAAACTTGTTTTTTGGGTCTTGAAACGTATACTTGCGGTGAAAACTAAATTAAATAATTTAATATGATCGCATATTCCTCATATTAATGTGAGGAAAGATATAGAGACAGTCAACTAATATGTGAACCTGGCAACAGACTGTCATCGCTAACAATCAGCTATGCAATGATTTCATCAAGCAATCAATTATTTAATGTTGGCCCAACCTGCCCAAATAACAATAATAAAAATCTATAATAGCAAGAGTTATAAAGAAAGACGCACTTTTTTAAAAAAAAGAAACTCTTAAAGAAGACGTTGCATTTTTCTCTTCTATCGGATTGGTTTAGCACTTGAGGAAGGAACATTGTCAGCTTTGTGTGCACTCTAGTGGCAGCTGGAAGGTTCGTTTAATATGACTAGTAGAATGGAAGGCGGGCGCAGAGAGAGATACGCCACTAAGATAGAGGACTGCAGTATACTCGAACTTGTCAACTTGTTCTCAAGAGACAGACAATCAGTGTTGCCCTTCACTGCTACAGTTGGCAGTACTGTTAAATGGCATGGACTGGCCCCAGTACAACATGCTCCCTGCGGTGCTACAAGCATTTCCTTTACTCGCTCTGTCTACAGTATATACAATGTATGTAAGTTGTTCCTCTAGGCTGTATGCCTAGCTCACAGAGCACCCCACCCACTTCCGCTCCATCCTCAGCAACATTCTTATTTTCTTTCTTCATCCAGTTCTGTTTTTTTTTTTTTTTTTGTTATGTCCGGGGACGGCCAGCGTATCCATAAAACTGACGCCGTTGTCTACATACTAACCAAAACTATCTGTAGAAAACTGATTCTTGTTTACCAAATCCCTTTTTGTTTTGTTTATTGTTTTCTATTTGGCTTCATGTAGATTTTCCAAACTTTGTTTTTACCGGTTAGTTTTTCAGATTGATTTATTGGATTGTGACCGTCTGGGTGTGATAACACACTACAATTTTTATTGCATTCTCACTGTTCTTAATGACAACTTTTTCTACAAAACCCAAAGATTTACTTTCTCTCACGCTAGTAAGATGAAGTATTTCGATCGTGTTAAATTTTCGAAATTGAGTTTACAATTGAGAATACATGTTTCAAGGCCCCCCCCCCCTGAGTTAGAAAAAGCGGTAATTAGATAGAAATTAATCTGTGTGAACAAAATATTTCAAAAACCATCAGAAGCTCAAGACTTGGTATTCCGTTTAGGTACTACCACCGCATTTGACACGAGCAAAATCCATCAACCGGATCTGTGACTTTACTGAATGTTTTTTTTTTCAGTTTTTCGCGCTTTTCGCGACAACGCCCTCCAACGATTTCCTTCAAACTTCTTATACTATTCAGCTCTACTACATATGACTTTATATGGACATTTTCTCGGGAAAATTGAAATTCAGAATTACGACAACATCATCTAATTAATTAAATAAATTAATATTATTTAGATGATAGAATTGTATAATCAACTAAAATAGCACTTTAAAGGAAAACGCATCCCCAATTCCTCACGCAAAAGTCTCCTTAAATGAATTTTCCTGGAGAAATGGTTCAAAGAAAAGTTGTAACTCTTTGTATGTGTAGTATGTGTATGATGTTCTTTGTGTGTGTGTGTGTGTGTGTGTGTATGTGTGTGTGATATGCTAAGTTTAAGAAAATTATTGAAAACTGAAAATAATTGTTTAGTAATGTGGTATTTTCGGTTGAGGAATTATTGTGACAGATAAGTTCCAGTCAGGTGGTATGGTATATGGTCATACGCTATGTCAAGTTTGAACTTTCTATGATTTTTCTTTTCTAAGCTATGCTGTTCACATACACCCACAAACACCATTTTCTAGAAACTACTTTTTCGAACTTAGGAGCCTCAAAACTTGTAGTTCCGGTGAAAATGTGATATAAAAAACTGGCACGATCGCATTAGTTTCTCTAACAGTAGTTACAGGAAGTAATAAATGGTAGGGTTTGGGGCACGTTGATTTTTAAGGCTTAAGGACTATCTGCATCGACTAATTATGTGGCCTCCCCTCCCCCAACAGTAAGAGAAAGCGCGAAGAATACTGGAAAATCCAAGATTAATAAAACAGAAAGACAAAACAAATGAATAGTTTGAAAGGAAATAAAGAAGCTAGTTTAAGACTATATTGGTTGATGACGTCAGGGGGTAGAGTTTAATATGGATTAGTGGCGAGATGGTAGGGTGGCGATACACGGAGAGATCAGAGGGGGTGGCATTGCCTGTTAGTTAATGGAGCTGGCCAACTAAGACGAATAGTTGAGCGACATGAAACATCTATCTGTATGTTGTCGGCGGCGATACAGTCACCCATCTACAAACTACAAATCTCTGGCACAAGGACACAACCTCCACTGGGGTTGGCCACCATTCTTGCTAGTTCCCAGTTCACGAGACATCATCAGTGATTTCTACCAGCCCCTGGATTATTATTGTAATTAATGATGGATATCCAAATGAAAGATTATCTGTCCGGCAGTGCCCGTCGCTAGGCTTTGCTATCCTAGGAGCTGTCCTCCTGCCTCACCTAGGTACACGAACTTCCTTTCACTGCTTTCACAATACACAGCCACAACATCTTGATCGTTGAACATGTCAAATTGATGACAAAAACATTTATTAATAATTTTTATTACTTTCTCTAACTACTGTTAGGGGAAGTGTTGTATCTTCGATATCGTGTTCTCACCGGAAATACATGTTTTGAGGTCCCCGAGTCTGAAAAAGTGGTTTTTAGAAAATAGCCTCTCTCTCTGTGTGTATGTATATGTGAACTGCATAGTTCAAAAATGAAAAATCTTTCAAAAGTGATATTCCATATGGGTATCATGATGGGATCTGACAGGAACTTACCTGTCAAAATTCCTCAACCGGAAATACCACTTTACCCAATGGATTTTTTTAGTTTTAATCTATCATCTAAACAATCTATTAAAGTTATTTCACTTTTCTACCATTATGTCCATTAAAAAAAAAAACCAACGGGTTTTCACTAAATTTGTTACACTAACTATGAATACAGAGACCTGTCACTTCCGTTGGGAACGTTATTTCGCGTTCATTTTATCAAGTTTAGATTCTCCAATTTGATATGAAATTGAAGATAAGTAAACGTGTGAGTGTTTCAAAGAGAATTTTTTTTTTTTTACTTTCTCTTCTTCTAGTAAGAGAAGATGTTTTTTGCGAATAATCTGTTTATGTGTGTTTGTTTATGGACAAAATATCTCAAACACGAAAATTCGCTTGGAAACTAAAACTTGGCACTACCAACATATTTGACACGAAGATTTCGGACAAAATCGGAAGTGCAACGACTTCACTGAATGATTTTTTTATTTCTTCAATTTTTCGTGATTTGCTCGCAAACAGCTCCCCAAGGATTTTCTTTAAATTCCGTATACTTATGTACACGCACATATTAACCTATCACTGTTATTTGAAACATGTATCCTAAAAGAGAATTTAGTTCGGAATTTCACGAAATTTTGTATATTAAATTTCAAATTTTATTTAGGTTGGTGCAATGTTAGTGGTGCGTTCTTCTGTAGTTCACAGTTAGTATATCAGTACTTGTCCCCCACCACCTCTGTATTTATGTAAGAGACATCGAATATAATTTCATTAACAGGAGGGAGTCGTGTGATTGTTTCACAGCAGATTTTTTTATTCAACAATTCTGATTAAAATAAAGCACACCAAAGAAAAGATGACCTTTCAATGACCTTTATGAGATAACAATGATGTTTTCCATGCCATAACAGTGAAGAGAGCATAGTTTATGTTTGTTATTGAGTACAGAGCACTTACAGATTTAAGGATTTTAGGAATTGGGAGGAGTGACTATAACAACTGGCATCGGTTCCATGCAAAAATTAGAAAATCATTTTGTATAATTTGTTAAAAATAGCAATAAACATAAAATGCGCGATATTTATCTATAAAAGAAGAAAACACAGGCATCATTGTATTAGGACGTGAAGCGGTTGCACAGATAGCGACTATTGGTGTATTAAGGACGGTGGAGAAGGTCAGGTAATTAAGATGCCCTTTTATCACGATGATATTTAAGGGTAAATGTCAGGCTGGCTGTGGGCGCCGCTTTGTCGCTGCTACGCTACAAGCGATCGCTCAACACCGTCTCTACTAGCCTCATCGTCGCCAATTTTTACCATATACTTATTTCGCATTCAAAAAACACTTCAGATTAACACAATGTACAAATTAAATGAATAGAGCTACGGTGAATTAATTCTTATGAATGTCTCAATCAAGTTTGCCAGCATAAAATGTGCAATTCGCTCCATTATGCTAAAGACGCCGGACGCTTATTTTGGCACTTATTTCTCGGTTATAAAGTACGCAAAGAAAGCTGAAAAGTAATCAACGAATTCAGTGATATAAACTTCGATGGAATATGTGTGTCCATCTTGGTGAAATCGAGAAAAATGCTGGATTAAAAATACTGTCTCAAGATTAGAGTTATTTTCCGTGATAGCTTCTTTTGTGGTCGTCGACCGGTTTCGGGCGTTCGCCTATCAAAACAGTGTGATAACATAGACTTGCACAAAACAAATTCAGTTAATACACTGGGATACCCACTGAGATTAATATTTTATTTCATTGTATTACATACTGGAAGTGTATTAACTGAATACGCTTTCTGCAAATCTGTTATCACACTGTTTTGACAAAAACATCCTGATGATGGGCGAACGCCCGAAACCTGTCGATGCCCAAAAGAAAGCAGGCTATCATGGAAAATATCTCTGATGCTTTCCAGCTCTGCGGAACCAACTACAACAACAGTCTCAAGTGCTCAGTTTTTTTTTTTTTGGAACAATCTGTTTGTGCAAAGATAAATTTGGTCGAGAAGGATCAAGCTTAGCTTTTTTATAATGATTCTGGATAAAATCTCAATATATCCCCTTGTATTTACACGTTCAACAAATTAGTAATTACAGAAAAAAGTCAAAAAATCTGCACACTCACACCACTTTCTCTTACTCCAATTGATGCAATGCAATAAAAAAAAATTATTCTTTAAAACTGCAATGTTTAGATGGCGGTAAAGAAAGGAAGTAGGAGTTATAACTGAGTGGACATTTTAGGGCGCCCTCTGTTTCAAGTCCTTGAAGCGGCAATTTAAATTTAAACCTAACTGAGCGATCACCAAAACCTCGTCCAAAATCGATTTTTTTTTTTTTGAAAAAAATTTTTGAAATAAAAGTAATATGTTTTTATCTGTGCAGTGGCAATTTCAAGTTTAAACAAAGTGTTAGAGCCGTTTTTGAGAAAAATGATGAAAAAACTAAAGAAATCATCACTAAAGTCATACATTTCTGGTTGATAGAATTCTTTTGCCCGAAACCTTCATGTCCAGAGGCAATGTTGTTCCTAAAACGACGATCAATGTTGAGTTTCCTTCCTGTAATTTTTCGTTTTTTTGAATATTTTGTTCTCTCTCTCTCTCCCTCTCCCTCTTACACTCACACACCACACACACACACACACACACACCATTCGCTAAAAACTTTTGAAGTCTTACTCCGGTGGTCTCGAAATATGTATTCCCGGTGAAAACACAATTTCGAAAAATTTGTCACGACCGCAGTACTTGCTCTTACCCGAAGTAGGAGAAAGTAAAAATTATAAGCCCAAATTTAATTAAAAAAAAAGATATATATATATATATATAATAAACTGCTAGGGGAGGGATTAGCTAAGTGGTTAGCGCGTTGGACTCCCACGCGGAGGTCCCAGGTTCGAATCCAGTGCTACCCTTAGATTTTTTTCTTCCTAGGAGCCCCTACAGCTAACTGTCGTGATAGACAGTGTTGTCCTGTAGCGAGAGTACACTGTCCGAGGCCGGCAGTGCAATGACATCTCCGGGCGCTAATGACCATAGATGTTGAAAGCGCCTTAAATTAAAAAAAAAAAAAAAAGTAAAACAATAAAGGGCTTGGCGTTTCAGGTATCGTGAAAGTGGGCGTTTCTCTGTAAATAAAATTTAACTTAGTTAAATAATAAGCAATTTTTAAGAACTTACCAAGACAATATTGTAGAATCAGATTATCCTGATTTCATTTCTGAAATTCGCAGAAATAAAATGCAACGGAATGCCACAAGACCTCGTATCCCCTTCGTTAACGAGTTAATCCATACACGCTTCCTTAATTTCCACAATAACCTAGAGACTCATCCAATCCCACTGCACAAGCCCATCATCAACCCATCCTGACAATCCTCCACGTCGCTTGAAACGACGTTGGCCACGCGACCTCCTAAACAAGTAGCTCCCTTTTAATATCCTGAGAGTTCCAGCATTGGCTGGCTCCTCTCAACATGCCTCTCTGATTGTGGCGCTGAGTCCTAAAGGATACAGTGCATCACAGTCTATGATGAATTCCACATTTACATGATGTAATATATTTACAAGTTGTAAATAAAATATAAATAAAAAAAAAAAAAAAAAGTATCTAGCACGGAATACCTATTTGTGTTTGTGTGCATCTTTTCGTTTTTACGATTTCGGTTTGATTCACCCACACACACACACACACACATATATATATATATAGTATATATATATATATATATTATATATATATATTATAAGATAATATATATATATATAGACCATTCGCTAAAAATATTTTTTCGTATTCTGGTGACCCCAAATCATGTATTTCCGGTGAAAACACAATATCAAAAATTTGGCACGATCGCCCTACTAGGAATAAGGAAAAGTAATAAATGTATGCTCTTAACCAATATTACTATCAACTACTATAATAAATATGTGCAGGAATAGTTTTAGATTCTTTTAGGAGTGTGGATAGTGCATTGCGACCTCTGATAGTTCCATTGTGCTCCCGGAGTCTTGTCAGTGCACTATATTGCAGCCCGGTGATGGGCAGTGAATTCTATATAGAGGCTCCTACAAAGAGAAAAATTAAGGGTAGCACTGCTGGACTCGTGTACAGTATTACTGCTCAACACGTTCAACAGCGTTTCTAGCAGTACATTGTGTGATACTCTACTATACAGGAGGTTGTACAGAGGTAATAATGTCGTGATGTTCGAAGTAGGGAATTGTAAGCGAGTCAGGGCACTGCTTTTCTTTTTTCTTTTTTTGTATTGACATGTTATCATTCAGCAAATAGGTCCGCCGCTGCACTGCCACCACCATAGCCTGTGGCCGCCATATACCTTATGAGAGTTATAGAACTTCTAACCGTCGTTACTTAAAAGAAATGTTGGGCGTCCAGGGCTTATTTAGCCAGCTACGTGAAATTAAGAAATTAGAAATCATATTAGATTAATCAATGTAACCCTTGAATGGAAACTATTGTAAGTATTATTACAGTGGATTACATTCAAGAGTTACATTCAAAAGAAGAAATACAGTTGAGAGCATACAATAAACATTTATTGTCAGCATAGAACAGCAAGCAGATATATTTCATGCAGATAACAAAGTAGAAAAGAGTGCAAATACTTTGATTACTAATCGGAAAATATACTTGATACATATGGAAAGAAATATAGCCTATAGATAATAGAATATAAAGATAAACTGTATAGGAAAGCAATATAGAGATATAGATACAAATAGTACAATATTAGTTAGCAATTGCTTAAAGGTGCGGTCGTAGATAATAATTAAGTTATCATATATCACTCTGAACTCTACTACTGCTACACTCAATCCCATCTCCTTACAAATAATCTCAGCCCCTTCTTACTATGTTTCGATACAAACTGACTTCAATATGTGTACCCCAGGCATTCATCCCACCAATCTAACCTATACCACTCATGCAAATAAATACAAACACGCCAATAAATATATTCGTGCAATTAACTCTAAAAATCTAACACGGCTCATTCGTAATATCAGACCAACTTGCATACATTGGGGTAGAATATTCGATATTCCTCGCCCCCATTATAATTTTAACCCAAAAGATATAAAATATACCTACACTATATATATACAATTTACAAATTGGATGTTGTACTCGATATTCTAAGCAATCACATAATACTAATACCTAAACGCATACACTCATCTTTCATAAACCACCTTATAATAGAAAGGAGTTTCCAAATGTTTGTATGATATAACTATAACTAAAACTATAACTCTTTTATCCTTAACTTTTGGTTATTCCATTATTATATGTTTAAAGTCGATGTCCATATTGCTTAGACTGCAATTTGGGGGGGTCTGATATTAATTTTATGGAAATATGCCCCCCCACAAATCGCATGGTTGGATTTTAGTCTATTTGTCGTAATTGTAAATTTATATATCATTAAGTCCCAAATTTTCTGAATTATTCAAATGAATTATAATGTTTCAACAATAATATAGAGATAAATAGGAGAAGAATATGTTCATAAGCGTGTGTCTATGGGAACCACGAGTTCCGCACAGAAAGAGATAGTGCTATCAGAGTGCGATATGGCCATACACATGTGCTCCCAGCATCGTCTTCACCACAGCACCACAAACTGTAATTACTAAAACTCTTTGGTTCAACCTTACACCAAGGTCATAGTTAATTACAACTTTTTGATAAACTTGTATACAAAAAAAAAAAATTAAAATCACGAGTGAAATGTTCACTTATTGCCTTCTCATATTTGGAATTTTCACTAAACGAGTGGGTGAAAACGCATTAGTTGCCGATTGGTGATGAAATCAGCCCTATATTTTGAAATGGCGAAATATTTTGAGTTTAAGAGCGAAACCTCAAGTCATAGCCAGCAATAAAATCAACTTTTCATGGAAAAATACTTCCAATAAAACTGAATACTAAGTACTCCAATATGCCCCCCCTACTAAGTTTAGTGAACGGAAACCAAATTCCGAAAAAAAAAATTGAGAAGTTGCACTTCCGTTAACATATTTTATTCGAAACTTTCGTCCACTCGTTGGAGAGGACCACATCACATTTATTTGCAGTGTTGAAACTCAATTTCGAAAATTTTATATGATTGCAACACTTCCTCCCATTGTCGTAAAGAAAT